>JAHWXV010117475.1:0-10723 GCA_024586415.1 Phrixothrix hirtus
ATCAACATGAGAAATTTTATTTTCCTTTATAGTGAACCTCGGATATAGTGAACCAATCTTAATGCATTTTCAAAGTTCACTATATCCGGACTGCACTGTATATCGATTTAACTTCCATTCTTTGGTGACTACAGGCTTCTTCAAATCTGCATTTCAACTGAATCAACATTTCCTATACATTAAAAGAATTTTGCGTTAACTGCACTCTTTTATTTTCGCACAAATAAAATCTTTTAAGAAAAACAATTCAATAAAGATTTATGTATGTCTATAGAAAATAGCACAAAAATGACATTTTTCATTTTGAAGAATATGTTATTTTAGGTCAAAGTATTTTCTTTCTTAAAAAAGAGTTATAAAGCATTTTCTATTTACATTAAAATGTAAATAGCTATACCAATTCAATTTTTTTGATATTTTGGTAAAATGTAAAATCAATATAGCTTTTTCTGGGAAACATAACAATGATGGATGTATAAAAAGATGCAGTATGGATAGAGGGATTGTATTTTGATAGTTGACGTTTTGAACTTGCTTCAAAAGCTAACTATAACAAGTGTGATAATAAAACTACAAATTTAGTTTTATTATTTATTGTAATTTTATAATACTAATCTACCATATAATATTAATATTATAGGACCATAAATGTATAATTAATAATAAAAATTTGTTACATATTGAATACAAGGTCACTATATGCTTTAACTACAGAATAGCAGAACTATTATATAATTAATAATAATTATTACTTTAATTTTAGAACTTCTATAAACTTCAACTATAATACCAATTGATGAGTCTTTAAAAGCAAATCAGCATTAAACATTATTTTTTATGTATCACTTTCTTTCTTAAATCTAAAAAATATTAAACTAACGCTGTACATAATATTAATAAAAATAGGGAAACTTGTCTAACTACGATGGAAGATGTTGGAGCAATCATCACGCACATGCAGGGGACTGGTACTGAACATCGTGCATGACATCAGATATGGCTAATCACAGTAAAAATAGTATCTCACTTCTATGACGGTATTTATATTTGTAACATCACATTCTCCATTTTAAAGTTGACAATATTTGTCAGAAACAATTCTCAAGTTCCCCATCAACAATTATATAAAATGTGACAAATTGAACAGAATATCTGTCCTATCTGCTTAATGTACATATGTTACTAGTACACTACTATTTACATACATAAAAGCACACTTTCATTAATTTAAAGAAAAACTTTATGTAATAGTATTTACAATAGCAATTTAACATTTGTTTAATCATCACATTAATTTTTAACTTGAATAAATTTTCTAAAATTACTTACAAAATGTTTTAAAATTATTTATAAATATACTATTTTGCGGGTACATCCAAAAATATCAAATATCAATTTATTTTTACATCTTGTCACCACAAATTGCATATAAAACTATTTTTATGGAAAATTTGGTCTGCATACTTTTTATTGCTGTAGTTGTCACATCTTAATCTTTTCACAATTCCAATGTTGATTTCTATTAACTAAACATTAGATATGTCATTCCATATTATAAAATTTAAGTTATTTCAGAATATTTTTATTTTTAAATAATTATTAAAACAAATAAAAATTATTGCTTTAGTTGAAATTGATATTAAAATCAAAATCTCTATGGCTCTATCAGCACATTTTAACATTTGATATTTTTGGAATAGTTAATAGAATCAAATTTATCATAGACAAGACGACATAAGTTAGTGAAATCGTTCGCATGTGAACTAGTAACATTTATTTATACCATAAAAAGAGACAAACCGACAGTCCCAAAAATATTCTAAAATCTCATATAACTGCAGCTACTGCCATGATATAATAGTTATTTGGACAGTAGATTTGCCCAGTATGTATTAACTAAAGTCTACAGACGAACAAATGTGCGTCATACGTTGCCTAAAACTATTTAATCAATGTGTTTTATGTGCCACTTCTCTGGCTGCCAGATATAATAAAAGAACTAAAATTATATTTTAATTCAATCTATATTAAACTTGAGATCAAAATTATCTCACTAAAATTTGCAACCTGAGAAAAAGCACACATGTGCACGCAATAAACTACTGACAATATTATTTCAGAATAATGGTAATGATAATAAATAGAACTTGGTGAAGATAAGCAACATCTAGAATTGAGAGAAGAGTAGATATAAATGGAGGCGCTTGACTCGACCCTCTTATGACTTAAGTAGCTTGTTGGCTCGCTGGTTAGCCACTGCAATACGTGTTTCGTTGCTCTCGCCCTAACCAACAAACATGACCAATGCACTATAATAAACATCCAATGCTGCTTACTTGCTCGTGTCCCACACAGTTTATTTAAGCACTGCACATGCAAGCAGTTTATGTTAATATAACCGAATTTTATATATATATGTAAACCAACTTATGTTGAAGTATTTAATTAAGAGACACGAGTAAGCGCCAGCCAAAGTAGCTGTAACTGAGTGGTGTGGTGTATGTGTCTACTTGAGCAGATTATGAGCTCGTTGATTGGCCACCTCTATCCGCATCTTATTCGACTCGCCCTGGATACGTGTACATGTTCAGTGGAAGCGTAGTAATGATGGTCGTGTCGTGGTGGATCAAGTTGGAAAAACAAACAAACCATTTAAATTAGTAAACAATAAAAACAAATGCAAAGAAGCTAATACATTAATACTATACTAGAAGAATATTTAAATTTGTTTCATACACATTTCTCAGGATATAAAAAAATAAAGAAGTCCTTTTCATATTATTGAGTTATAATTTTAATACATTATTAATATGTCAGTTCAATTATAAAATTAATTCAAAATATACAGTGATCTTACAAGGGAATGTATACTGTAAACTCTATTGTCAACATTCTTTTGTTTACAAGAAATTGCAGTGAAAAATTTAGTTAACAAACTATGCAGCTACTAAACTTTTTGTCATCAGTGACACAGAGGGGCATGTATATTTTGTTTCGGTAATGAGCATTTGAATAACACCTTTTTCTTATTTCTAATTTTGTTATGTTTTACCATATCTTTTCCTTATTTGTTCCATTTTTCTATAGTTTCAGGCCTTTTAAAAGTCAAGTAATAAGACTCAGTTGATTTTCCTTAATAAACAAGAGTTTTTAAAAATATTTCATAAATGGTATTATGCTGTGCACAAGCACATTTCACACTTTAAATATTACTAGGATAAATTATCTAATTTAGATTTTTAACACAACATATTGTCTACATTAACTGCAAGTTACATTTTAATAATCAACAAATAATGTATGCACCATTTAATGTTATAAAATTAAAAGAACTTTGAAGTAAAAATAAATAAGTTTAAATAAAACAGTTGCCATGCCTAAACTATATCACAATATGGCTTATTTTGTAATGGGTTTCATCTTTTGGATCTGCCTAAATCAGAGGAAGAAACTGTAAGCGAAACTTTTTTTTCGGTTTGCTTATCTGACAAGGGGACATTCAGGATCAACCCCCTCCAATTTCGTTCTGCTTGATATATGTTACAGTACTGCCCTTCCACTAATTAATCTTAAAGTCACTCAATGCAACTCTCAAGCAAAAGTAAGAAACATGAGTTGCGAGTTTTACACGATCCATATATATCATGGACGAAAGCCTTTTTTCAACTAGCAGCATGGCCGCGAGCGTACTAAGATCAACTAATAGTACCAGCGTGTATGCATCACAGGTTTGAGTCTGTTTATTTTGTCTTTTTTTTATCTGTAAATAAATATAAATGTAGATCATAACGTATAATATAATTGGTACAAATTGCTATTCATTTTATATATTTATTTCCTACATATTAATATTGTACATAAGAATACATTGGGATGGTAATAAAAAGGAGAAAAGCGAATAATGTAAATGTTGCATCACTTATTATAGTTACGTGTTTTTAACATTCTGACTTTTATTTAATATTCATAATTTATATTTATTTACAGATAAAAAAACAGACTCGAACCTGCGACGTGTGCCTGCTGATACTACTAGCTGATCGCCGTATGCTCCCGATGTTTACTGTGTTGCTATTGATTTGTTATTAATAATTAATTGGATAGCGTGTGTTATCTTTAAACAATGCAGCAAACATAATATTTTAAACTGTTTATAAAATTTTGAATTTTAAAGGTGGTTTCCACCTGTCAATTTATTAAAAGGGCCGAGTACCTCTTTAAAGATTACATAGGATTATCCTATAACGGTACCTTGCGTACTTATATTTTTTTGCACGAGCCAAAACCAGAATAAAGTTTAAACAAACATTTATTATTTCAAATATAAATAAACGATATACATACACACAAATTTTCATTAAAAATGAAATTTTAAAACTAATGATTAACAATTTTTCTAATATCATGCTGTTAACCTGTGTTACGTGATTTTTGGCATAATATTAGCAACTTGGCAAAAAATTGTAAAATTTAAAATTTTAAAATTTAAAGTCTTGTTAAAATTATTTAAATGAAAACAAACAAAAATTTTATTTCTTTACTGTTTTAATAATGTTTGTAAATTTTCACTTACTCGATGTCCAATTTTCTTTAGTAAATATGACGTTTATCAAGCTCGCAAATTCAGATTATTGCATGCTTTTCTTGTTGAATTTGGTGAATAGAGCTACCTAAATTTCTTTGATCTTGGGTCGTATATTTTTACTGCCTTGTGCTGATTTTGGAAATGACGTCTTCGCTGGACTTGTATCCATAATTAAGATATCAAGAACTATTTATCAACTAATTAATTTCTTTATCTTGCACTGGACTTACAACACTTGAATTAAAGCTGGAACCCAAAGACTTCGATTTCTGGTAGTGCAGGATCTTTGATAACTTTTCGTTTCTATCCTGTCTAAGAGTTTTAAAAGTTTGTCTGTTTCTGTCTATTACAGAATACGTTAAACTTCCCGCGGTTTCTAGCAAATTTTTATTGGGGCTGTTAACTTTTTGGTACCCGTCTGGGTTTCTTTAGAATCACCTTTCTAACTGGTGCCGCACACTAATTGAAACTTTAACACTTGCTTTTATTTAAAATGCAAATATTTCAGAAAATATTTTAACCTTTAAGTACTATTTAACTAACTATAATATTTTCTTATGTTGATTACACATTAATTAAATTAATTAATTTTACACATTAATTACACATTAATTAAATTAATTAATTATGTGTAATGAACACCGGCCATGCCACTTGGTGAAAACAGGCTTTCGTCTACAATGTATATGGACCGGGCAAAACTCGCAACTCATATTTCTCGTTATTGCTTGAGAGTTACATCGAATGACTTTAAGATTAATTAGTGGAAGGGTAGTACTATAACATATATCAAGCAAAACAAAATCGGAGGGGGCCGATCTTGAATGTCCCCTTATGAGTGTTAATATCTGCAGAAAAATTATTATTTCCATAAATCCAAATGCAGTGCAAATTAAAATGTTTAACTCAAAGTATTTATTAGTGTAGATTTATAAATTGCACTGATTTGATTAACAATTTATCAGTTGTTATAGATAAAGAAATATTTCAACAACGGAAACAATTTATTACATTAACACATCTTTCAGTCATATCTAAAACTTGAAACTAACAACTACTAGAAATATTCATTTATTTATAGTTGTAGAAACTTTATTAATTTCTACCATATTATTAATTATTGTGTAAATATCTTTTAATTTGTCGTGACCTGTATATAAAATATATATCAAATTTATTTCATAAGTATTTGTATTGATTTCAATTAACACGTTCACTGCTACAGGCATATAGATTGCACGTTCTGAGTACTGAAAGTATTTTTATTAATACTTTTAAGATTTTTTTACATTAACTGCCTTATTCTTAAATGTTTCTTAGAATGGCACTTGATTAGTGCTTTTTTATTAAAAGCACATACAGTGCGTCGTGAGCATTGCTTGCCATTTTTATATGATAACGGTCATGACGCTCAGTGTATGTGTGGTATATATGCCCGCTGAGTTCATGTGAATATGTCTATTTCACGAAAATATTAATTTTACTAATATTCTTGTTTATATAGTTTATGGACAAAGGTTATAGCCCACCTCGTAAATATGTAATAATTATACTATATATGTAATAAAATAATATATCTAAAAATAATAATTTATTACTTTATAATAACAAAGATAAACAAGAAATGAAAATAAAACAGTCTATCTATCAATTTAGATTACAGAATTTCAACTTAGCAAAAATTTTATCTTGTACATAAAATATATAAGCAAGGTTATAAATGCACTGATAGTGTTTCCGATTTGCTGCATTACTACACCAGTGCTGTGGGCATCAGCTGCTTTCCATTTACAAAAAAATACAATATTTTACAGTTTTCCTAGTTTTAATACTATTTTTTATAAATAGAAAGCAACTAATATGCACCACTTCCATGCAGTGCATACTAATAAATCGGAAATGGTATTAGTAAATATCACAAGTACAATTACATCATTTATGCCCATAATTAATAAAATGAGATAGAACCAGATATGTAAGGTATTACTTAACCGTCATGTACACATGTCGCTACAATTCTCAAAGAAGCCCTAAAAATAAACATTTAAAAGCAAATAATTTCAAGCGCAATGTGTGCATCGATAGCATTATAGAGGGATCGCATGAGTGCACCACATGCATCTTGAGCAGTGAACGTAGTAATTCAACTTTTTGAACACATCTAGTATGTGTTGTGAAATATCACTTCGTTTGTAATACCAGATAGCTATGAAGGTCATTTTAAATATTTTTAATTTAATATAAATCAATTTTTGTTTTCGTTTTATTATAAGAAATCATTCCTACTTTAGTTATTTATTTAATGAATTTTGGTCATTAAAAATTCCTTCAGTTTCGTTAGGAGTTATCTTATGTAAGAAAAACTATTTAAATTATTTAAGGTAAAGAAATGGTTTATTTCATATAAAATGTACGTATAATTTGCAATGTGGTTGTTTAAAGAAAAAAATGTTGTCATGTTTGTCAAGATGACCTAAGTGTTAACACATTGTGCAACTTTCCAAAATATTTGATGATTTTACCATGAGAATTTATCCTGTGAGATGCTTTCTTTTAGAATTAAAATTTCTGATTGCTGAGTTCAATTTTATGACAAAATGGCCCTCTCTTTCTTTTGGCGTCATTTCAATTCTAGTGAGCAATTGATCAGCATGTAGCGTTGTTTTAAAAATATAGAAGTAAAAAATACCTATTTTTCTTTTCCGTTTTTGTGACCTATTCTGCCCTGCTAAGCCCAAAGGGTGTATCTCAAATTTTCCTCATATTTGAGATTTTATTGCTTACCGACTTCATATGCATAGTAGTTCAATTTTCCTAAGCAAAATAGCCATACCTCATACTATTATACTATAAGGTACAGCTATTTTACTTAGGAAAATTGAACTACTATGCTTATGAAGTCGGTAAACAATACAATCTCAAATATGAGGAAAACTTGAGATATGCCCTTTGGGCTTAGGAGAGCAGTATTATGTGGTACATGTTATTTTCTTTTATAAAAAGTTGAACCAGCTGTTAAGTAATGGTTCATGTAACTCTTGTTGAGAGAATAATTATAGAAATTAACGAAAGGCATGCTAGTCTGTCATCTTGTAGTTCAGGATGCTCCTTTCAGTTCAAAGGAAATATTAGTATAGTCCATTAAAAGAAAACTGGAACAAGAATGTTAAACTGAAACTATGCAACCTCTGCATATGTTCAAGTAAGTTTGTTTCATCTTATTTTACTTCAGCCTTTGCAGAAGGGAATTCAAACTTCAAGTTAAGGGCTCAATTGTTATTTTAATTATCAAAAACATTATTAAAATTCAACTATACCAGTACTAGAGACCATTGTTTAAAATAACCAAGTGTTCGTAAAATAAAGATTTATAAATATCATATACAGGGTGATCCATACGTAGTGCATCTGATCTTGTAATTACTAATTACTGTAGAATATACATAGGCATCACTTCTCTATATTTGTGTAATTAGGTTTAGAACTTAATTTAATTTAAATAATGTTTTGAATACTGGGATCCCAAAATCATGCTATATTTATAATTTAACTGTTGATTTCAAAACCCAATGTTACTTTAAATTGATATTTTATATTACTTCGACTTTGAATTGTGACTATTGTTTAACTTAATTCATTATATCTATTTCCATATTTTATTTCAGTATATTAGCCTATATTTGACCTTTACTTCCAGACATCTTAAGGTAAATAAACTGTACTGGCAATATCTAGTAAGTATTTTATTTAACTTTTATATAACTACTATGTCTGACATCAGGTGATCCAGTGATGTAATCAGTCCTACGAATGACTCTGTTCAACATCACCGTCGCTAAGGCCTATCTCCTACTTTTTGTCAGTAGCAATTCCAATATAATAGTTATTCATTGCTGTCTTGCCTATTTCTAGCTTTCTTGATCAAGATACAGTTAATTTCCAACTAAAGCTAGTGGCGCCCTCCTTACCTATTTTCAACAATTCATGTATTCTAGCTATACCGATGCCAAACTTTGCCTTGAAAGGGTTATGACAAGCCTTCCTAGGACTTTTAAAACTATTTTAAACTATGACAATTGATAGTGACAGAATCTGGGTGTGGTTTTCTGTAATTAATTTGAATACAAATTTTAATGGATTATTTATTTTCTCTTGTAAGTCAGATATTTAATTATAAATATGCAAGGTTATTTTGAATTGGTTTTAGAAAAAGAAATAGCAGACTCTAATAACAAAAGGTACTCATTTATACTATTTTTAACTCTACAAGTTTAAAAAATGTAGCATTGATATTTTGTGAATCACTAGCATACTGTTTAAAAAAAAAGATTGCTGACTAAAGAAAATATGACTAGAAATGTAGACATAAACACAGATTAAATTATAGCGGCTGTTTTCTTTGTAAATACTTGACCCATATGTGTCTAGAGATGCATTCAAACCATGAAACAACTGGAAAAGAGTTTTATTAAAAAGTTCACTTAAACAAAGCTGTTTTAAATGCCCCCAAAATTTAAAATTGTTATTTCTTAATTCTGACAGATCTACTACATCTGATCTAATTATTAGTACTAACAAAATATTTGAAAAAGCACATTTCTACTTAATACACATTCTGAACTTGCTTTAAATAAACTTGACAACCACTTTGCAAATAAACTTTCTAATGCATGTACGATACATTGCTAATCTCACATAATTAATTCTTTTTCATCCAGTCTTGTCGTGAGGTAGAAACTATGATTACCAAGCTATCAAGTAACAGAAGTACCGGTTTTGATGAAATACCTATAAAATTAATTTAAAAATGCAAATTAGTAATTTTTGTATTTCTAGCAAATCTTATTAATCAATCTGTTAATTCTGGTCAATTCTCAGATATGCTAAAGCAGTCTGTTGTCACTCCGGTATTGAAAAAGTGTGCATAATAGAGAAAATTATAGACTGGTAGCAATACTAAGTAATTTATCCTAGAAGTTATTTATAATAGATTAATGCAATATTTAGATAATTTTCAAATTGTAAATAGATATCAACATGGTTTTTGCCCTATGTATTCCATATAAACAGCATGTACAAAGTTAATACAACACATTTATAATAAGTTAGATCATAATAATTATGTGGTAGTATTATTTTTGATCTCACCAATGCATTTGATTTAGTAGAAAAAGTTTTGTATGAGATAAGATCAATGCTATAAGACTTCATAGAAAAATAAACAAGTGGTTGATATAGTACTTATCTGGTAGATATCTGACAGTTAAAAATGAAAACACACAGTCCTAAAAATAACCAGTTAAAGTGGGTATGCTGCAAGGTAGTATTTTGGGGCTGTTACTGTTTTTATTGTACACTAATGATCTCCCTGAGCATATTAGCCAGGAACAAGTTGGATTGTATGCTGATTCAACTGTGAATGGAATTTGTTATAAAGTCAATGTTGTTCCATTATAATTCAATAATTATTGACAAAAAAATTAGTTAATAGTAAACTTTCAAAATACAGCTACTGTTGAATTTGATAATACAGCGTTGCTTTGCAATGATTGCAGACATTTTAATCAAGTATTCTTTACACTTCATACATTTGAATTTAGAAAATTCTTGTAAAACTTTTTTAGACCTTCTATATGCAATATTTATAATCGGAAGTTTAATCCCAATTTGTGAAGAAATCACGTATGTTTATTTCAAGGTTGTGCCGTGGATTCTAGCTCAGTAGCGAAGCGGTAGAGTAGGGGGGGTATGGTGTAACTGATGTTTGTAAAAAGTTTTCAAAAAAATACTTCTCAGTGTATCTCCTCTTGGTTTGGATTAAGTCAAAGTTGGCTTAAGATAAAAACAAAGTAAAGAACAAACAGGGTGCCAGTCGTTCACTTTAAGTCACAAGGAACACCCGAACGACAAGATGTCCTCTTATGATAAATTTAGTTACAACAGGAACTCAGCATCTGGAACAGCAGACCTAAGAAAACCTAAAGAAAAGTAAATTAGGTAAAACAGGAGGTTCGGTGAAATTACAACAAGATAACTTCACAAGTAATTAGGTATTTATTCAAGTACCCAGAATATTATTCACAAATTGCATAACCTAATATCAACAAATAAAAAAACAAAGTAAATAATGATAGCGAA
>JAHWXV010117486.1:0-11695 GCA_024586415.1 Phrixothrix hirtus
GTTTATTGGAAAATATCCCATGAGTGCTTTTTCAACGGGTGTGGTTGCAACATGATGGTGCACCTGCCCATTATTCAAGAGCAGTAAGCGACTTCTTAAAGGATGCTTATCGAGACAGATGGATCGGTAGAAATGGCACTGTTAACTGGCCAGCTCGTTCGCCAGATCTATCTAAACTCGATTACTTTTTATAAGGATATGTAAAGGAAGCTGTTTATTTGGTACCGCCTACTACTGTTGGCAATATGCGAAAAAGGATAATAAATGCTTTCCAAAGTATGACACCAGAAATGTTACAAAGTGTCCAAAGGAATTTCTTCAAAAGAATTAATATGTGTTTGCAAGAAAATGGACAACATTTTTAACACCTACTATATAGCATGAAGGTTTTTTTTTCACTTTTCTTACGGATAGTTTAATTTAGTATTACAATGTAATTAAATTTTATTAAATATTTCGAAACTAACTGAAGATAGGTATGGGAACCCCATATCAATCGACGAAGAATTTAATTCTGCATCAAATTCTGAAATAATATCCAGGGTATTCTATTTGAAGAAATTGAGAAAACTGTGTCTGAAGTTGTCTATTTTTAAAAATTAATTCTGGATACCCTCTATGTAATAATGCCACGGAATTTAAACAGAAGTATCTCAAAGCCTTAAATAATAGCTGCCTATAGTAAAATTTATTAAGCTTTATGTTTGTGTAAGTGGTGATTTTTTAATGAGAGAACGACACTTGTAGTTTATTTTACAAAAAAATGTATATCTTTAAAACCACTAACTGGTAAGCGCTAAGATTTATAATATGAATAACGATCATTAAAATTCATACTAGAAAGTAAAAACATATAGGGGGTTCAATTTAAAAAAATTGAACTCCACTGTGTCACCTTTTTGTAGAACTCCTTGTATAATCAGAAATAATTTTAGAAAGTGCCCACTTATCTCGTGAACACCAAGTGAAAATTTCAAATCTCTAGCTATAATAGCACCGGAGCTATGGAAGGCCGACGCACTAATGCCCCACCCTGTATATATATATACAAATCGAATATGTGCTAGAATTAATTAATTGTGAAAGGTATATGCCTAATTACTCAATCACTTATTATTTTTTGATTTGTTTTAATGAAACGCTTAAGCAATTTGTACGCCTATTGCCACGGGATAATGTGGTATAAAGATATAAACATGGAACGCATAAAAATTGGCTTAACTGCCTTACTATACTAGGACCTCCATATATATAAATATATATATACAAGTTGAATATGTGCCAGAATTAATGAACGCCACCTGTACCATAACTCGCAAATTGTGAAAGTTATACAGACTGTCGAATAGTTAGAATACTGTATAAATGCATTTCTGTCAAGTTGAATAAGACTTCTAAATAGCGAAATCAGTAATCGCTGCTGTACAAAATAACCTTTAAATACCTACTTTTGGTCTGAATAGATTTTGTAGAACTTACGCTTTTGATTTGACTTGTACAAAATTCAGATTTGCTCTCAAATGAATAAAGAAAATAATTATATTTGCCTACATAAATTTAATAAAACAATTATAATCCTTTACATTTGTTCACACATTAAATTTTAAGTTATTTATCGTTATACCTAATTTTGGCTGTCGATTTTTACAAACTTTCGACAAATAAACTAGCGGCAAAAAGTTAAGGATATACGAAAAAGAACGTACATATAAAATATTTGTCTTAACTTTTTTATTGTATTGAAAGCATTTGTTAGAAAGCCAAGAGTGTGTTTGGTTTTAAAGCTATTCGAACCAAGTTGTCAAAGTGTTCATTTAATTTAAATTTTAAGCGTTCACTATTGACGAACATCTTAAATTGCCTTTTACCTTTATTCAATTTAATCTTTTAAACAAAATGCCCAGATACCATTTAACTCTTCCACATGCAAATCAGGCAATAGGTCTTTTGGAAGCTGGGTGTACCCAACTGGAAGTTGCCAATAGGTTTAACGTTTCGCAAAGTGTGAGAAGTAGGCTAGCTAGACGATATGCTGAAACTGGCTCTGCTGAGAAACGCCCTAAAACAGATCGCCCAAGAGTTACTAACGAAAGGGGAGATCGATTTTTAACGTTATCAGCAAGAAGATACCCATTTACTACAGCTCCCAGACTACACGATCAACTTCGAGACGCTACAAGAACAAACATATGTGTGCGAACAATTCAAAATCGGCTGTATGAGGCACATTTGAGAAGTAGACGTCCTTTAAGACGTGCACCGTTAACACCAGAACATCGAAGACAAAGATATATTTGGTGTAACAATCGTGTTACTTGGAGAGAAGAATGAAGTCATGTTATGTTCACTGATGAATCTTGATTCGGACTTCATAGTGACGGTTGAAGAGTTAGTGTTTGGAGGACTCCAGGAAACCGTCATAATCCCAATGTTATTCAAGAGGTGTATCCTTTACGCGGTGGTTTAGATATGGTATGGGGTGGAGTTCTTTTGGGTGACCGCACTGAGCTTTATATTTGCAATGGCAACATGAATGCTCAATTGTACAGGGAGGAGATACTGGAGAATACAGTGGTTAATTATAGAGCCGATTTAGATCCTGGGTTTCCTTTCCTCGACGATAATGCTAGACAACATCACGTCCGCATTTTGCTTGATTTTCTAGAAAATGAAGAAATTGAACATCTACTGTTACCTTCGCTCAGCCGAGATATAAATCCCATTGAGCATTGGGACATGCTTCAAAAAGTATTGAAAAATCACGTTCCTCCTCCTGCGACTGTGAGAGAACTAAGACATGTGTTACCACTTCGTTGCGATAGTCTTGAACAAGAGAAAATTGATAGTTTAATTTTAAGTATGTCCAGCCGTTGTCAAGAGGTGATACAACAAAACGGTGGTCATACACATTATTAGCCTTAGATTATTCCTAAACTTGAATGGTTGTTGATTGTTATTTTTTGCAGTTAAATTAATTTTCTTGTTAGTCTGTAATTGTCATTGAGTTATAATAAATTATTTCTTTTATATCAATGCATTAATATGGTAATTATCAGAAGCATGAGGATATCATTTGTTAATGTCATCGAATTTAACGTTCTTTTGAATATCATTAACCCTTTGCCGCTAGTTTAGTTATTAGTATCACATTAAAGCGACGCGAAATTCAAATTAAAAATAAAAATGACAACCTAAAGTCGAAACTACATAATCTAAAATTACCAAAATTATCACCAGAAGGTCGAAAGCATCTAAAAGACTATAAAAACCCATGAAACGTCTATTAAAACGCATGGAAAATACAAATCGCAACATTACTGCAGATAATTGATACCCACCTATGCAGCTAGCTGAAGTTTTAAGACGTAGAGGTTCGTTAGAACTCTTTAAAAATAAATCGGAAATTCTAATGCACGGCTCTTCAATTTTTATATCCACAGCTCAAACAACAATCATTTCATATGTACCTAAATGAAATAAAACACTCATTTAATTATCAACGATCCTTCAGACCAGCCATATAGATAGAGATAATAATAAACTTGAAATAATGATGTGCTATAATCAAACAAACGTTGGAGTTCATGCATTAGAGAGAAATGCGCTAATTATTCAGGTAGAAGAACACGCCGCTGGACTATTATCTTTTTCATAAAGTTTTAACATAGCAGAGGTCAATAGCCATGTTCACGTTATAACTTCTCAAAGCAATTGGGGCTGGAATTGTACACATCACACATCAAATCCAGAATTCACAACACAAAAGTGTCCCGCAGAAACCGGCTATGAGCTCCAATCTTTTAAACTTACTTTAGAAAAACAACGCATCCCTACTGAAGAGCCTAGTAAATCAAAAACATTTCGAGTAATAAAGACAGAAATTGCCTACTGTACAAAATGTAAAAAACCGGTCTGTTTAAAATGTTACGCTATAATGTGCCACAATTGTATTTAATTAGTTTTAGCGTCAATGTTAGTTAAGTAAGGAGAGATCAATAGCATTTCCTATTTTTCTATTTGTCAGATGTTTGTAAAATTATTTTGGTAGCAGTACTTAAGTGTAAAATATAATTAATTCCATTCACTTCATATTACCCTGGTGCAAGAACTTAATGAGATTTTAAAAAACTAAACGAATAACTTTTTGTCGGGTTACGCAGCAAAAACTACAGGAAAATCCTGAATTTCTAAATGCAAATAATCTTCAGTGATCAGGCTACATTTAATAACATTGGCGGAGTTAAGAGGCATAACTCATACTATTATTCTCAAATTAATCTCTCTTGGATCCGCGAAGGGTGCCTTCAGAGAGTGCATTCTGTTAAAGCTTGCTATTGCATCTAGGGCAACGACGCGTGTTCTTAGATATTTTAAATAATTATCTACAGCATTTACTTGAAGGTGTAGATCCATACTAGTCAGAATCTTTGGCTACAATTAGATGGCGCATCGCCACTTTTCCATACAGAAGTTTATACATTTCTAAATACGCAGGGGAAGGCGAACGTGCTTTGACATTTTGTCTCACGGGCGGGCGTCGCGATCTCATGTATCCCGACCGAAACCGCATACCCAACCGGGGCCATAAGTAGTCTTGGTGGTTAGTCTGTGCGGAGGCGGGAGATCGTTCGAGAAGTTCGCCGAATTTGGGTACTCTTGTCGGCTCTGGTCGTCGTCGTCATCCCTCTGAACTGGGTCTCGACATGTCCCTTAACGGTAAGCGGAAACTATAGTACGTTGAAGTCTGCAATTGCCCGATTCGAATTGTCAAAAGTCAGCCGATGTCCCGCAACCACCCTAGTGGATATAAAGGTTGCGAGCAGCGATTCTGCTAGGGATTAGTAAGGCAGACGCCGAACAAGTGGCGACCGGTGGCCAGACCTCTGCTTGATATCCATATCAGTATTTGGGAGCGCTATGCGCTCGCATTGTAAAACCCAGTAGGAGTTCTGGAGGGTAACAGGTGTTTCGCGAGCGGCTATTGCAGGCGCTAAAGCACTGCTCAGGCCAGAGTGTAGGCCTCTCGGATCCGCAGTCCTCCAGAGCCCGATTCTTTTGAGGAGATCTCTGGATAAGCTTGACGCCGAAATAAGCACCTCAGAATCGGCTTCAAGCCCGGGTCGTGCTTGCATTGCGAGTGCTGATATTGGTGTTACACTTGAACAGGCATTGGTTTCAACGCAGATAGCGATTTCACACTGAATGCTTGGTAGCTACCCAGTGGCTCTATAAGAGGTCGCAACCCAACGGACCTGGCGGCAACTTTTTAACTAGCTTAGACTTCATTTCGCATGCATATCTAGTATCGGTAACTAATGTAAAAGGTTTTAATGAAAGAACTTCAGAAGCTTGTCGAACATTAATACGAGTTCATAGATCTTTTTTTACTTTCTCTTACCCTATATGAAATATAGGTAAAAGAAATAGTATTGCTCTCGACCAAAATTTTCGATGTCAAAATTTTAGTTGATATGTACGTTTTCGGGTCCCTTAGAAATTGGTCTGCATATGAGCATGCGTGCGTGCGCGCGTGCGAGCGTGCGTACGTGAATGTGTGTCTGTGAACACGATAACTCAAAAATCAAAGGTCCTAGAAAAACAAAATTTTATATTTAAATTTCTATCTGCCGTCGCATGCGACCGCAACAATTTCATTAAAATCGGAAAACCGGAAATTCCACTTTACTCTTGCCATTTTTTGGTTTTTTGAAATATTTTTGAAATGGGTTATAACGATTTTTTTAAAATTCACCATATTTCTTAGAAATGTAATGGGGTTATATATATATATAATCTAGGTGGGTTTTCATAAAATTAGCCATAAGCCCAATAACCAGAAGTACTTTCGCCGTTAAGTTTAAATAAAATAACTATGAAACTAAAAACCCTAGCTAAATGAAAATTTATATTTAAGGTCACAATCACCTTAGTGTGCTAAATCAAGAATTTAGTTAAAATAGAATACCCAGAAATACCACTTTATTTCTGTCATTTTTAAATATTTTCCGAATTTTTCGTTTTTCGAAATTTTCTCGAAATCGGCTGTAACATTTTTTTAAAAATGCATTGCATTTCTTAAGCATTTAAAACCCTTTCATATAATCTAGGCGATAACTCAGAAAATTTTCGGTAAATCGAGTAACCGGAAGTACTGTTACCTCCGAATACAATAACTATGAAACTGAAAACCCTAACTAAATGAAAATTTATATTTGAGGTTACAATCGTATTTTTCTGCAAAATCAAAAATTTAGTTAAAATCGAATAACCGGAAGTACCACTTTATTTCTATCATTTTTAAATAGCTTCCAAATTCTTCATTTTCATGTTTTTTTTTAAATCGTCTCTAACGATTTTTTTAAAACTTAGTATATTTCTTAGCTACTTGATTTGGTTTTATATTAAGCTAGGAGTTCTCAAATAAATTTTTGAAAATCGAGTAACCGGAAGTACTTGGAGTATTAGTTGTGAACAACGTATCTCAAAAATTAAATCATTATATGAAAATCAAAAATTATATAAATATATATATAAGTTTTATATCTTCTGAACATGAGACAGCAGGAATCTAGTTAAAATCAAATGACCTGAAGTGCCATTTTGTTCTTGTGATTTTAAGTTTTTTGCGATTTACTCGAAAATGTTATTAACAATTTTTTTGTAACTTGTTAGGGTTCCTGTGTCCTTGACATACTTTTACCCGAACTTAGAGATTTGGCTGAAAAGATGCGTTGAAGCGAGTTTTCAGAGAAAATCTCTGGAGTTAAGGAGGATTTTACGTATCCTGTAACTTGGATGGGTGACTGTTACAATTATCGTTCCCAAAATAAATGTAAATAATATTTTAATTATTTGTGAACATTTGCATATTTGTATATCTATGTACAAAGAGGATGTCGTGTGTTGTCTCACACCAGATTTTTATGTTTATTTTTATTAAAGCGTAAATTTGAGTAAAAGTACATAATTTACAAGCTAGGACTGCATTTTTATTGACAATAAACTTGTAATGGTCGAGGTTAATCCCATTCACTGCGTTTTACTATATACTCTTTAATAATTTTGAAAGATACCAAAAATTTATGAAAAATAATTTCAATATATGGAATTTTTAATTTTTAAGAAAAATATATATTTAAAAACACCTAAATCTGGTGTAAATTAGAAGCAACGTGCATGAGAAGCTTTAATGTCACGACCCTGACAAGTGGTCTAATTACATTTCAATTAAATGGCTGACTTTTTGGACGCATGTTATAGAAACATTTCTAGCATATTACTGAAATGATTTATTGCTTGTTTAATAAGTAAATTAATTTATTACTCTTAATTCTAAGAGTTAATATAAATGAAAATTTCTAGTTTCAACAACTTTTGGCACGCAATATAGTTTCCAAAATAAATATTCCGGTTTGAGTATTTATTAAATTATATGCAACAGTCTTAATAGAATGAAATTAAATTAAACGAGTGAATTAATACACTATTGTGGAAATTTACTCTTTTTAATGATGACAAACTGTTTTAAAATGCGTTGAGCAATAATAATAAACGATAATAGTTTGATAAATATTTGTAGAACGTTCTGATTAAGTTATCGTTACCAATTTTCAGAAGGTAATAATATGTGTATCTAACAACTAATATCGACGTGCAAAGGTAATTCTAAGCTACTACTTCAGTAGATATACATAATTCAACTAATGTTGTAGCAATCATTAATTTTAAAATATTCTTAAAAATGGTAATAATGCTTTATTAATGAGGCCATTTACGTCATGTTGTGTTGTTTTCTAATATCGTTTTAAAGGGTAATTGCATTCAATTTTCTAAAATACGTATTATTACAAAGACCTAAATTTTTAAATTTTATAAGTGTATCTCTCAAAAGGAAATGCAACAATTCAGAACAGTTTAGTGCTAATATGTCATAAGTTCGTATGTAATCGGGAGCTCTTAACAATAAGTGTGATGATATCAGTAGTAGTTGTTGCGGGTCAAATATAAACATTTGTAATGTACGGGACCGTGT
Organism: Phrixothrix hirtus; assembly: GCA_024586415.1. Lineage (NCBI taxonomy): Eukaryota > Metazoa > Arthropoda > Insecta > Coleoptera > Phengodidae > Phrixothrix > Phrixothrix hirtus. Next base: position 8,033 of record JAHWXV010117486.1, read on the forward strand.
GTTACTGTTAAGAATAAAATTTCAAAATAAATTATTTGACTGGTAAGTAATAGAATATATATCTTATCCAATTTCGGCTTTTACAATTATTTTGCTCATGCACGAACATTAGTTTATACAATTCATTTTATTCTTGTATATATAACACAGATGTCTTTTCCGGTTATCTAAGATTTATTATAAATATTTGTATAATAAAAGCATTCCACATACAATAAATACATTGGCACGTTTTGTTTGTCATGATTCTATGTTTGCAGATATATAGCACATACACAGCACGTTATCGCCATTTTAATTAAAAATTGGAATATAAGTTCATTGTAAAGTTAATCAATACTAAACAAAAATGTTAAATGAACTGCATTGTTGCAGCTGTCAAAACTTAAGTGTTTATGTACGACTACAGGTATTCAATTAGATAAAATGTCAATAGCAATAATAGTCCTGCTTACGTTGATATATCCGCCATCCGGTCATTGATCATCTAAAACTATTTACCAATATTCTTTTATCGCTGGTGGATTATTTTCGTTATTAAACAAGTTAAAAAAATATATAAAACCGTATTTTATCTTTTAGTAAGCGAATAGTAGGCTTTAGGTATAAATAGCGAGGACAATGTTATCAAAATTCCTATAGTTATTACATTCCCGCATTTTTCAACGCTGCATTCTAAAAAAGTCGATAACAACATTGAATTCAGGATAATGCAGCTTTAAAAGAAATTCACGTTTTGCAGACACTCAACACATATTTGATAATCGAAATTGTCCCTTCTAAATTTAGTTTATCCTATTGATAATGATAAAACATAAATAAATCATGCTTTATGTACCGAAATTCTGATTTAACTATTGTACAGTTGTTAAGTATAAGTTTACGAGGAGGAGCCCAAAATAAATCGAACTGGATTTAGAACAAATGTAGCCTATCGGAAACTATTTATACACGTACGCCAACGTTTTTCTATTGTGTAGAACATCTCTGGATTCCTCAGATTGAAGCAAATTATTTTTCCCCTCTAAATGTTAGAAATGTTTTCCAATCCGGCTGCGTTTGATGCAAGGTTACAAAAAAGTCGCAGGACGCCAGGTCCTGTGAATGAGGATGCTTTCGGTAGTCAGAAACTGTTGTATACGTAAGCGGTGTATGCATCACTGGACGTTTTTATCTCACATTTACACACTAACACCTCAAAAATTACAAACAAAATCCCAAAGGGAACAAATCTGTTATGAACGATCCCTCCATTATAATAAAAATAAGTCAACATTGTCTTCACATTTTATTTCACCCGCCGTGCCGTTTTTGGCCTTAGGAAGTTTGGAGTCTTCCACTGACTTAAAGCTTATTTCGTTTCTGGAGAGAAGCTCGGGATATCCCTTTAAAGTCAGTAAGTGAAGAAGAAACTGCCAAACACGCTTTATCTTCAAATCTTGAATCAAAATCCGCTAGCAAAACTTCATCACACATCAATCATTCGTCAGTTATCATTCGACGATCTCGATGGATCACTTGACTAATTCTTTCCGCATTTTTGACAATGCGAGTTGTTGAAGGTCACCCTGAACATTGCTGATCGTCAAAGGACACTCGTAGACCTGTATCTTACTCAATGTTTCCTCCTTAAAACTACTTCAACTATTCCCGTAGCTTTACCCAACATAAAACAAAATTTCAAACACCCGCACTGTGAACTGTCGTCAAGAAATCGCGGGACAAGCTAGAGGACACGCGCGCAAACAATCAGTACTGTTTAATACGCCCGCTCATGGCAACGTCAGTTGGGCAATTATAGAACAAGGTATTCAATGCAAACAACCGAGCGCGAAAAACCTGGTGCACCAAAGTTGTCCACACAACGCTATCCCAGGTCCTCTTGGGTCTCTCTTCGCATATTTTGAAACACACAGTGCACGTCAATAGTTTGGAATAAATTTAATAAAAACCCATTCTACTGACTTTTGAAAAAGGCCTGAACACATCGAACTCGTTTGTTAAAACTCATTTTGCCTAACATTCGTATTTTTCAAGTTCCGCGCCATGTACATAATTTTAAAGGGCCACCCACAACTTTCTTTCGTGATTTCAGTAACTTATTAATTTTCCAAATCACTTTGCATAAAAATATTTTTGAATAAGAATTAATTAATGGTTTAGAGCACCAACTTCAGTAACCACCAAAGACATGGAATGTTAGCCAAAAGCATTGTAAGTACGAGTAAATGCTTAAACTGTCATCCATTTATCTTGCGACAAAAATTCCTATTCGCAAATACTCTTATGGCGCTATAAATAACATCAGAAGTTTTATGATCTAGTCAAATAAAATGTCAGCTCTAAGTAGCCCCATTAAAAATAATCGTTTGATATAAAGTCAGAAGACCTTACTGACCACTTTATCCGCTCTCGTTAAAGGATTAATTTTGCATTCAAAAATTCATGAAAAGAACGCCAAAAATATGCGAAAGGTCAGTTAGGCTTTCCTCGAAGAAGAAAGGACGTATTACTTTGATCCCCTCTATTCTTGTCCAGACATGTACCTTTACCAATGTTAGGTATGTGCCCCAATCTTCGAATCAGGATTTACCTGTTCCGGTATTCGCATTTCAATTGCTTAATCGGCGAAAAATGTCTGTTGATGAAAACCTAGCGCAAATTCAATATTGTTTCACAATCTCCTTGAAACCCGTAACACGGTGTGTTCCTATTGATTAGATTACCAAAATCTGATAAACGCCATTTTCTATTGTAAATATTCAAGAAGAGCAATGAGGAATTTCTTTTAATTGTAAAGAAATAGTTTCGCTAACTTCTGGACTACACCTTTTTTAAATATTTGCTGTCTCCATAAAGTGTAACGGGTCGATCTGAATACTATGCATTAAAGAAAATATACGTGAACAAAGTTGATGTTTGTAACACAGTATGAACTTCTATAATGTGCCATTAAATGTGCATTTGTAGCTGTACTTAGACTACGCCTTACTGCTGGGTCCAATTACGTCTAAAATGGTAGTCCTGCGTTCTTTCAAGGCAACTTTACGTACCCATCTAGCTTTTCGCCTACTTTATGTAGGTATTTAAGGATACTCTTGTATTCTAGTGTAAGCGCTCGTTATCAATACGAAGTTAATTTTCGCGACTCCATTTTACAGTTAACGATTTTTCCATCTACAAGTTCATTTTGAGAGGCGAGTATATCGTATACCGAAAATATACGTGTTCCCTTTGCCACGGAGTCTAGCTCAGTAGCCAAGCGGTAGAATAGGGGGGTATGGTGTAAAACTGATGTAGGTAGACAGTTATCAAAAAAAATACTTCTCGGTTGGTCTCCTCTTAGTTTGGATTAAGTCAAAGTCGGATTAGGACAAAAACAAAACAACAAAATAGTCGTTCACTATAAAAATCCCAAAGAACACCCGAACGACAATATTTCCTCTTATGATAAATTTACTTACAACACGAACTCAGCCTTTGGAACAGCAGACCTAAGAAAAACCTAAAGTAAAGTAAACTAGGAAAAAAAGGACGTTCGGTGAAATTATAACAAGATAACTTAACAAGTAATTAGGTATTTATTCAAGTACCCAGAATGTTATCCATCGATTACAATAACACTAATTATCAACAAAATAAAAACATAAAACAAAGTAAATA
>JAHWXV010117500.1:0-13905 GCA_024586415.1 Phrixothrix hirtus
AAAAATAGAATAATAAATGTTTTCGTTTTTTTAATGCGTAAATGCGTATTTATTTGGGAGTGCACGTACTCATGTGCACTTATTAAGGAACCGCCGCTGGGCCTAGTATTCCTACAACAAAAACTCGACTCAATTACCAGAATCGAAAGAAGTTAACTATCCTCCAATATGAAATACGAACTTAAAGTAGTCTTATACCTCTGAGTATAATAACATGACTTTCTTTTCTCCGACCAATACTCTTTGCATTATAGATGACAAATTATAACATGAAACTGAACTGAAAATTGCCTTATAAAGGGTGCACCATAAAGTACGCAAGAATAATGTGATAAGAATTTTTATTTATCAAAGTATAACAGCTGCTTTGATCTGAATATAAAGTACAGTTACTACGATTACATGTGGAACACAATATCATTTAAATGTCCCCGGTGACTCTACATGCACACCACCACCCGTATGTTAAAATTTCCAATAATTTTGCTACCTAGTTCTGTTTTAATCTTAGCAAAAACTCGTCGAGTCTCATCCTTAACATGAAATATTGTTCGTGGATTGTTGACATAGGTATGTGGTAACACATATTCCCGAAAGAAGTCATAAGGTCTTAAATCACAAGACTTCGCTGGCCAATAACGTGTATTACGTAGTAGTGCCTTGTTTGATTAATATAACATCAATTTTGGGTTACTCCAGAAGTTTATTTATTTATTTAGGGGCATCTAACACACAATAGCGATATTCGGTAGCAATGTTCTCAGTGAATTTAGATTTTTTCGATACATAGTTTTATCTGAAAGGCTTAACTTAGGTACATACAACCCTTTTGTCTTTCTCGAACAAATACAACAATATCAATGTAAAATTGAATTTATTGAAATTCGATAATAATTTTAAAAATTTAAACATGCACAACAAAGTAAGAATAAATGCAATAAATAAAATTGATGTTAAATCTGATTAAAAATATTAAATAACGATCGATGCGAACAATTTCTATAGAATTTATAAATATTGAATTAGTTTGTTAACAGTCACTTTACTAAAAACTAAGTCTTTACGTTTAGCTTAAATAAAAGTTTTTCTACCTGTCTTTACTGATACTTTGTAAGGAAAATAGATATCTACGACTTTTGTTTAAGCAAACTTAATTAAACTTTCTATTATTAAATAAAGTTCAAATTAACCGTTTTACTAACTAAACACTCGCGATTCGCGTTCGCGGCAAATAACAAGTAATCGAGAACTAACTTTTTCGATATCTTGTGCTTGATTTTATCAGGTGAAACGGATGTCCACTTTGAAATTGTTATAATACTTGGTACAGTGTTATTAACTTCTTTGAATTACTTGGATGAATTCCCAACTCGTGGTGACCCTGTTGTAATTCTTTTACTGCAATAGACTTGGAGGGACTTTTTAACTGATGAACTTGTTTACTGAACTGTGCACTATAAACACTTATAGTAGACCAGGAAAAAGACGTAGTTTTTAGTTAAGTTTACATTTATATAACTTTTGGGAATTCTCATTGCAAATACAGCTGCTGGTTAGTTGAATTTCAGCCAATGTCTTTGAACTAAAGTTCGTTTCTCGATTCTCACGTAGTCCGTCCTAATTTGCATGAAACGTGTCTTTTATTACTTGTCAGTTTCCATGTCTTTGGGGCAAGTTTGTTAGACTTTCGGGCTTCTTTAAATTATACTATCTGTAGTGATGTTCGCGTATTTATATTACTTGTCCATCTTTGCTTTTAATAAATCTGCTGGTTCGTAATATTAAAAATAACTAATTTACGTCTGGTTAAAACGCATTATCGATGTCTAAGAATTTTATATACTCTTTTATTTAATTCTTGGGCATGTTGAAGTGAATTAATAAATTTTATTTTGGCATCAACATGTGAAATAAGATGCACAGGATACTTTTTACACAACAAAGCAATTGTTTCATGCTCAGTACGACTAGTTGCGCCATCCTGTTGATACCACATATCTTTTAAGTTGATATCGTTAAATTGAGGCAATATAAAGTCTATTATCTTAGTACTGTAACGTTCTTCAGTAACCCTTACTTTATCACCAGTCGTATTTTCGAAGAAACAAAGCCCAATTACGCCGCGCGCTTAAAAAGTGCACTGTTTTTGAGTATGCAAAGGCTGATCGTGAATGATCTGAGGGTTTTCTGTGCCTATAATCCGGCTATTTTGTTTATTTACATACCCGTTGAGGTAAAATCAGGATTCATCGCAGAATATGATTTTATGATAAAAATTATTGTCTATTTCACTTTAACCAGTATCTAACTAACGAAATCTTGATACTTCACGTTCTTCAAGTTCTTGTGTCAATTGGATTTTTCAGGCATTCAGAGAAAGATCTTGTCAGTTGTTGTACTCAACAGCGAATAGATTTCTCTGGACTCACTTCGAAATTATCTCTTACAGCCGCTACGTATTTAACAGTACGGGTAGCACGAGGAAGCTCAGGCGGCTTAACATCTAATATCGAGCCTGTTTCTTCAAATTTGTTACTCAGTACCGGCATATTTGGCAAATTAGGTGTATTTCGTTGACCGAAAATTTCACGTAATTTGCGAACAGTTTTCCGCATAACATTATCCGTGCATGTAGGTAGTTTTAACAATAACAATGTGTTGTGCTTTCGTGTAACGCTCCATAACGACAAGTCGCGGCTAACGACAACACAAGCAAATGAGGCTAGCAGAAGTTGCAGAGCTATCAATTTAATAATGCATCACTAGAGCGTAATTTAAATCGTGTGTACCTTATGGGACACCCTTTATAATCCAACAGGCTGTAATCGATAAAGTCATATTAGGCGTTCTGAATCAATGTTCCTACTCTCAATTAACCTTTACCTGTGTAACATATGGAGTGAAAATTGAATTAAAAGTAGCGATTATAACAAAATAATATATTTTCTTTAACATAAAATAGAATGGTTCAACATATATAAGCCGAATTCCCCCTTAATTGATAAAAATATGGCATACATAACGAGATATTTAGCATAGTTCTGCAACTACTTCAAGATAGCTGCATGTATATCGAATAATTTTACGGGCAAAGAATTTGTCGTAGCACCAAAATAGGGCAACAATGTATTTGAAAAATTCTATTGTAAACCTTATTGTAATAAAACTGTGTTTTTATTGCAAAACTATTTTAATAAATAGCTCTTCTAATTTAGTTCGCCCAGTTTTTGTAATAATGTTGCTAGTCTGGGGTGTTTGAATCACGGATCTGAGTGTACGAAATAAATGTACCTTTAGTACTAAAAACATACAAGCGCTTGTCATCTTTCTTTTGCGAAAATATGCACGAAATAGCTTCTACTGACAGTTTTAGGCAGTGCGATTTTAATAAAATAGTATTAAATAACTGTTAATAACGCACAATGCAAAAGATAAATATCACACTAACAGTAAAAGACAATTTTTTTAAACGACTTTTAGTGATCGCACATATAGATTTTATTAATACATTCACAAATATAATCTGTCATTTAACGTAAGCTAAGAATACTACTTTAAAGTTAAAAATATCAACGTTAGATTGGTTTAGATTTTAAAGCTGTTATCTAAAATGTAGCAGTTTTACTTATAAGGTATCTCACTTAGCTTGTTAACTAATGTAAGTAATTACAAGATATTTAATCAATATTTGGTAAGAAACTAACAAGAGAAATAGCTTTTAGCTGCAAGGAAAAGCTGAAAATTTGTGGTATATCAAAAGTTGGCTTTTACATACAAATAGAATTTCTACAGCACATGCACGATAAGTACGTATTGAATCAGCAAACACACAATTAATCAAATTCTTATTTAAGTAATTGCATTATTAATATTTAGAGCTCAATATTTCTGCATTTAATAAATATAAAAGCCAATCGGTAAAAATACTTATTGTTGGAACATTTCTTAAGAAAATTTAATTAGCATTATAAGAAGCCCTAGAAAATTTTCCGCTTTCAATAATTGCGGATAATAATGTTAGTGGTTTTTCTTTAACCAAGTATAATTATGTAATGCTCAATTCACACAGATGCCTGTTATAAATAATATAATCTTATTTCCTGTTTCATAACATTTGAATTTCAGAATAAAATTAATAAGGAACACTGTTATGTTTTATGAGTCACTTAACTGCATCTGGTGATTTGATATTATTAATATTTAACTCAAAATTGTCAAAACTTTAAATAAATTTGATTCACGTTAATTACTATAGATTATATTACAAAAACTTTTATTGCAGTGAGGATTTATTACTGTTTTCAATTTGTAAATTAAAGTTTTATGTTAATTAGATTTGAATTGACACCACACGTTTTAATTCCATTTTGTAGCAGAACGTGATATATTTGTCATGATTTATATAATAGCCATGCGAGATATATTTATATTGCATAAATTAGACATATTTTAAATTTAATTAAAAATATTCTAAAATTAATTATGTATATTACTAGTATTCCTATATTTGCTTTCATGGCAACTTTGTCGTTTAAAAATACCTACACTAATCCATAATTCTAAAGTAAATAGAACTTTAAGTTCAAAATTAATAAAATACTTGTATGTAAATAAAAGGATTAACATTTTAAAAAGGCGTACTAAATCTAAATAACTAATGATATAATTACGATTGTATGATATCTTTCTCCATTAGTTCGCGAACAGCAGTTTAAAGCTATTAACATTAAGGATTGTTGTTTGAACATGCAAAGGAAACTAAAGTGCTACTAACAATGTCCTTTTAGTTTTCACGAAGAGAGTTGGTGAATTATATTAACATTAATAAACTTTGCAATAAAAAGTTCCAATTAAGTAGCAAATGTTCTATTTAATTTTAAAATGTGTACAATGCTTTGTTAAACATAATCTATAAATGGGGATGTTCCAGAATATAAACATTACATACACTACAATTTTCAATGCAGTCAAATTCAAACAAATTCATTACTCTACCAAAATAAAAATTTTCCTAACTTCGCAACTATTATGTATTAAATATTTCGTAAACCACTCGATATAGACATTTGATAGCTCAAATTTTTAGTTTAACGAATTTTTATGATTTTAGACTTTATATCTGGGTATAGATATGTTTATCAAATATTTAAAATAAACTGTAATTATTTATAAAAAAAATTAATGTGCAATACTAAGAACACTTAAAAATTTAATTGTAGTTGTCATTTTAATTTACATCAAATGCAAACATTTGACAAGTTGAAATTACCAAGATATATTTTATTCAAGAATACATTATCTTGCTGAACAAATATCTTGACGAAGAATTGAATTAACAATATAATCACCAATAGTAACTAAAGTAGTTAAAGGGTAGGTGAAACCAACAAATTAAAATACATTTAAATGCTTCTAAATTTGATTAAATTTTTGAGTTTATTAACTACAAATCGAGTTTTTTGTAAAATAATAACTATCAAATAATAAAGTTTGTTTATTAATGCTGTAAGAGGGACGGAGCCATTATGTGCCTTAATGAAAATTATCTTGGCTCCTTGAATAAAACATTTCCCATTATATGGTACCAATATTTTAATATTTAATATTTTAATAATATATAGAAGTTTAGAAAATGATTAAAATATATCTTGCTTTTATTATGTTTTCTATTGCATTCTAAAAATCAGTTACTTAGTTGGAAGCACAGACACCCTGTGGTGACAACAATAATCCTGTAACAATAGTTTGGTAAAATTCATATTGTGGTTTTACTAGTAAATGTTGACGAAATATCAATATCTATCATTCAAAGAATTTGTCGTTCAGTAGACAAATATTTATGAATTATAAGCCCCTGCAAGTTTCTCCCGTGCTCTGTTACAGTTGTATATTTGATATTTCGCGTGATTTTGACTTTCCATTTTGATTTGTGATTTTGAATTTGATAGATTTAGCACTAACACGGCGTGATTTTGGCTTTCGATTATGTTTTGCGACAATGATAAACGATTTAGACTTGGTGTACTTGCCACCAGCGTGATTTTGGCTTTCGATTTGTGGTTCTGTGATTTTTACTTTTACGTGATTGACACTTCTCCTTAAACAAGGTTCCACCTCCCTAATTGTGCCATTTGAACATATAATTTTTGAAAATGGCATAATATTGCTCTTATAAGTACAGAAATGCCACAAAGTAAAGGAATACTGCGAAACCGAAATAAGGCATCAATGGGTAAATACCGGTATTAGAAAAGAATTAAAAACATACAAATGATGGAAAACTCAACTGAACATGTTGCAAAAAATGGAGATATCGAGTATTTCGAAAAGTAAGTGTCTGTTAGATTGAATTTATGAATTAAATTAATATTTCTAAAATTCCCTGTATTCATTCACTTGCGCTCTTTTGAAACGTATAAGCCTGTTACAGTTATTACAAAAAATATATGGAATACATACTTCGTTTTTGAGATTCTGGGTATTAAAGGACCATAAGAAAGCTATAGCAAAAAATTTCAGCAATAAATTAGTAAAATAGAAAAAATAATTACTTCCTTACAGCTTTTCAACAGTCCACCGGTATCACGAGAATTAAGCCTTTTTTGAATCAAAATCAAAGAATGTTTTATCCATTTAAAATAATGAGTACACTGCCCAAGACTTTATCACTTGATACAAATAGGTAAATTATGGTGACTAATTTTAGCCTACCAGAAGAACAACTTCCCGATTTACATTTCGAAACTAGCTCAGCTCCTAAAACGAACAATTTTAGTTTATCTGGTAGCAGAATAGTCGATATAAAATCATTTCCTTTCTGATACAAAAAGATTTATGGACACAACTGTATTTGTACTACGGGAAATATGCAGTTTATTAAGGAAACACGGTTTGGACTTATTTCCAAATTGTACTTTAACTGCGCGGTTTGTGAAAAGGCATTTACAATATCGACACATCCACTATTTAGCCAAATACATAATTTATTCATCTGAGGATCAACTGCTATTCTCAATCCGAAGAACCCGTATTGAACGTATCTATGATATCATAATATTTATCTATGATGTCTTCTAAATTTTATGGAATGATAGAAGCACCAGTTGGGAAAGTTTGGGAATACAACTTTATTTACAGATGTTACAAGCAGCGAACGATAACGAGAAATTGCTATAAGCAAAAGTCATGTAAAAAACGGGATACCATTCATAACCGTTTATGTAGATGGGGGATGATCAAAACGTTTATAAGCCTATAGTTATTATATTTATCTAGTGTGGGTTGCATTATTGTTAAACAAACCAAAAAAGTGCCATTCATAGCCATTAGAAATAAATTCTGCCTCGTTTGTACCAAAGCCAAAATTAAGAATGTGGAACCTTCTGCTCATAACTGCTTTAAAAATTATAGTAATTCATCTAGCAGTATGGAACAGGATATTATCGTTGAGGTATTTAACGCAACTAGGACACAGTGCAATTTATGATATAAATACTTAATCGGAGACGGAGATTCCAGTATATGTACAAGAATTTTAGAAAATGTGACCTATATTTTAAAACTTGAATGCGTTAATCACGTTACGAGGGTATTTAAAAGCAATACGTATAAACCAAACATTTGTAAAAACAAAATTTGACCTGTTGTTTAGAAAAATTGATAAATCTAGACTATCTAGACTCGCACTACTGCTAGATCAGCCATAGCTAAATCCTCAGTTATCTGTTGATCAACTATGCAAAGATCTGCGACATATTCTTAACCATGTTTTTGGAAACCATTGAAACTGTAGAATCGAATATCATCAACGCAAAGAAGTAAACGAGAAAAAGTTTTTGGTGCTATTGTAAAGTAGTGGAATTTTGGAAGAACTAAGAAAGGCAGTAGATTTTGTTGTCAGAAAAGCCAATAGACTTACTCAAAATGTAACTACCAATCACTTTGGTGGCCAAATTTTCAATTGGAAAGAGAATTAATTACGTAGAACGACGATTTTTCTAAATACATCGTTATGGATCCGCATAATCATTTAATACTGGACGTTCGTGGCATCAAGCATGTATCTCCAAGGGTATTAAGAGCAAAATACCCGCATTATTTTCAAACTTCTCTAAAAATCGAGAAAAACTACCAGAATATACTAAAAAATGTTACCAAAAAATATAAAAAACAATCAATTAAAAATGTTACGGTAAGTGCTGCAGGATTTTTCATTTCTGAAGAGTAGGTACGCCTATTTGCAAGCAAGTCCCGAAATGACCTTGTTGAGGAAAATGGATTACTCGTGGAGAAATATTTATACTCTATGTATTTATAAGAGAAAATAAACTGTATTTAAATGATAAACACAGTTACTATTATCAAATACGAGTACAAGGACAATTACATATTATTAAAAGGGACCATTGTAATTTAGTCTTATACACAGACATCTATATAGAAATAGTTAGAGTGGATAGAAACGAAAATGTTTGAAAAACTAGCATGTTGCGTAAATTACAAAAAATTTATTTAAAGTACATACTTCTCGAATTAGCAAATCCTAGAATTCCTTGGAATACTTTTACCACAATTCCTAAAACCGAATTTGTTAGGGCCGTTATTTTTGTTTTAAACACTACATATCTCACTTACAACAACAAAACGTACACACAATCATACGGATGTGCTATGGGATCTCCAATTTCTTCTACAATATCTGAATTACTACTGGAATGAATTGAAACAAAAATAATAAAGGACTCTCCAGAAATATCATGTTACCAAAGATATGTAGATGACATAATCCTTACAATTGACAAAAATAATACACCTAAAATATTAGACAAATTTAACACTGCTTACCCACGATTAAAATTCACAACTGAAATAGAAACTAATAATTCTTTAAACTTTTTAGATATTACATTAATAAAATTACAAAATGGAAATATAATAACTAATTGGTATAGAAAGGAAATAAAAACTAACCAAGTACTAAATTGTAACTCATGTACTTCCTTAAATTACAAAAAATGCGTAATAAACAACTCACTTGACAGAGCTATTATATTATCAAATAAAAAATTCCATAATAAAAATGTCGAAACTATTATAACTATATTAAAAAAAAATAATTACCCCGACAATTTTATCAATAAAATAATTAAAAAACGTATTAATTTAATTACTAACAAAACCACTGATAAAGCTAATAGTTCCATAACAAAAAAATCAGATAATAAATATTTAACAATCCCATAAATACCAGTCCTATCTAAACAAACCAACAAAACTTTAAAACACTTCAATATTAAATCAACTTATAAAAACAATAACACAAACGAAAACTTAGTCTACCTTAAATTAAAAGGCAACACTGAAACAAGTTACCTATCTGAATTAGTCTACAAACTAAACTGTAAAGATTATAATTTTGTATACATTGGGCAGACCAAGCGATACATTAAAAATATATTATATCACATAAAATCTATGTTAAAAACCATATTCAAAACAATAACAATAACAAAACTGACCATAGCGTAAACAATTTGCATACTTTTGATTATGATAACATACAAAATTTACACCAAGAAAAGAATTAAAAAAAAAGACTAATCTTAGAAATGATAGAAATTCAAAGAAATAAAAATACTATTAATTATAACATTGATACAGACAATTTAAGCACAATTTATTTTAACATAATTTAAATTTACCGCCTACTTAACATGACTAGCTTTTTAATAAAATTGTTGATATAAAAATATTTATCACCTGCAACGTTATCTATCCTCCTAAAAAACATTCAACGTTGTTCTAATCCGCTTTTAAATTGTTGTGAATGTCTATAGTACTCTACATGCGAAAATTTTAATTACTTTGACTTAACAGATTTCTGTTATTATTTTATATTAGATTTTATAAATGTATGTAAGTATACCTTTCACTTATCATAGTTAATAAATAAACCGTACATAATCTTAAAATATGATAGTTGTAATTTATAAAAACTTTTACAGATTTTTTAACCTGAAGAAGCCTATATAATACGCGAAACGTTGTTTTTTTCCTTGTAATTAAAAAAAATATGACTAACTCGAAATAAAGGAGTAATTACAAAAAATATAGATTGGATATTTCCCTAATATTATTAAAAACATATATATATATATATATATATAAAAGTTATATTAGCATTTCCCATCGATTACCCATATTCAGCAACCGACGTGCGGCTGCCAACCGGAAGGATCAGCATAATCAACAGGAAATTACACAAATACTTTTAATTAGCAGCTTTTACCTAGCAAATGTTTTATACTTTAGATTTAGATTGAATTGATTTTCAGTACGATTAGCATCGTTGTAGTTAAGAATAAAAATTGTTTTTTAAAACGTGCTTACAAATTATTGATTTGTTAACTAGCGCAGTCGGTAGGATAGCCAAAAAGGGTTAACGAATATAACTTAATGAGCTAAAAAAAACATACAAAAGTACGTAATTAAAAAATAAAAAAAATTTTATGTGATATCTGTGTTGAAAGAAGATCAACAAGCTCGTGACAATGCAAAGTAAGCAGATTCCAAACATAAAACATCTCCACTGGAAACAACGAACTCGAGAGGACATCAAAGTAAGAGAATTCTAAACATTAACTGCACCAGACCAATGTATCAGAAATTCATATTGTAAGTACACTGTTAATTTAGGGGCTTTTCTTAATGTAATATCGACAATAATTTTATTTGACTGATTATTCCAACTTATTGTTGAACTCCTTGCATATCTCCCTCAAATTAAAATAATACGCATAAAATAAATAATCGATTACTAACATCTTACTATTGTTATAAAAATTATATCACATATTGCTATTTATTAATTATTGTCAAAAATGGCCCTCGAATATCATCATGTACCTATTTTAAAAAAATATAGTGTGAAACAACACACGACTTTCTATTACGCACATAGATATGGAAATAGTGTCCACAAATGATTAAATTATTATTTAAATTTATTTTGGAAACGATAATTGTAATGGACACCAATCCAAGTTACTGGACACGCAAAACCCTGCTTAACTTGAGAGATTGCCCCTGATAACTCGCTTCAACCCAATTTTTCAGGAAAAGCTCTAAGTTCACGAGAAAGGATGTCAAAGACATAAGAACCGTATCAAGTTTCAAAATAATTATTAAAAATGTTTTCGATAAAATTGCAAAAAACTTTAAAATCGCAAAAATAAAGTGGCACTTCCGGTCATTAGATTTTAACTACATTCTAGGCATCTCATGCGCAGGACATAAAAACTTAAATATAGAATTTAAAAAAATCATTTCAGACAATTTCGAGACAATCTCGAAAACTCAAAAAATGACAAGAGTAAAGTCCCACTTCCGGTCATTAGATTTTAACTGAATTCTTGACATTCCATTCACAGATGATAAAAAAAATAAATATAAAATTTTAAAAAAAATCGTTAGAGCCGATTACGAGAAAATCACGAAAAACCAAAAAATGACAAGAGTAAAGTGGCATTTTCGGCTATTGAATTTTAACGAAATTATTGGAGTCGCATGCGACGATGGATATAAACTTAAATTTAAAATTTTGTCTATCTACGATTTTCCGTTTTCATGATATGCTGTTCACACACACGCACGCGCAACCGCACACCCACACGCACACGCACACGCACACCCACCCACGCACGCACCCACACCCACACCCACTCTCACACCCACAACCACACCCACAACCACACCCACAACCACACCCACACCCGCGCCGTTGCCCACACCCACGCCCACGCCCATACCCACACCCACACAACCAACCAACCAACCACACACCCACACCCATACACACACACACACACACACACAGACCAATTTTTAAAAACGTTTTTCGGACTCAAGGGGACCCAAAACGTGTATTTCCACTAAAATTTCAACATCGAAAATTTTGGACGAAAACTACTTTCTCTATACTATATTTCATATAGGTAAGAGAAAGTAAAAGGAATATATTGATATGCTGCCGGAATTTTGTGAGCAGAGGCAGTTGCACCCGCGATTTATAGAAACTGCCAAAACATTGGTAACAAAATTTTATAATACGGCCGATGTAACGGATTTTCAAAACGAATTTCTTATGTCGAATATATTATCAGAGATCCGAGATCAAGCAGCATTTTTAAGAATGCATTAATCAGCGGTTTTTCCGACAAGCGGGATGTTTACACTTTAAATATAGCATTAACGGAACTAAAACAAAACCAAAACTAATTTGTATTTGATTTTTATAAATAAATTCATAATGTATTTAATTTGGTCGTATCTTATATTGCGACACACTCTAATGACGAGGAAAGACAAATGCTGACTACCTATTTTCAAAATTACGCATTAATAATTCTTTTGCGCGGACTTAAGGAGCCAATTGGGCAGCTGATGCGCGCTAAAAATCCTAATAACTTAAGCGGAGCGCTAAATATGTTAACCAACAATCTCCAATTAGAAACTATCCTAAAAATAATAAAACGCCTCAAAATAATGTAACAAAATTACTTCAAAGTCCTAGAACCATATACCCATCTCAAATTAATAATAAACTGTGGCAATCACATCGCCCCTCATTTATTCTACGTACGAAACAAAGTTATCTATACTAAAATAACTATAGACCAACACAAGTAAATCGAAACGAACAATTTGTGTTCAATAAGCTATCAGCTTCGAACGCACAACCAATGGCGCAAAATAATACTAACAAATTTTATAAACCGACTCCAATGAGTATTTACACCCGCAATACGACCCGACCTGGATCTGCTTTCCGAACTTTAACAGGGCGAAATTATCAAATATTTATGAAGAAGAGTTGCAATCAAATGAGATCCGTAAGCCACCGAACTGACAATTTCTTATGCACCGAAGCCTCGGAACAAAATCCACTCAAAGAATAGAATTTATGAACCTGAACGATTACCGAAGCAAACTACCCTATGTTTTATTCTCAGAGAATAACTTTAAAATTTTGTTAGACATAGCTAGCACAAAATCATTTATAAAACCGGAAATAGCAATGTAATTTTATAAAAACTCGATAATTGAAGATCATTTTAAAATTTCCACTGCACACGGGTCATCCAACGGAAAATATATTACGTTCGTTCCCATTTCAAAGTTATTTAATGACACAAATGGGCAAAAGCTAAAATTTCACCTATTTAATGTTCATAATCAATTTGATACGTTATTAGGATTAGATAATTTAGAGAAATTAAAGGTTACTATCGACCTTCATAATAAAATGCCTATTACACCAAATAGTAAAATAAAATTTCATTACCACCATGACAATGACCAATCTTGTAGGAACAAGTTCCTTAGATTAAGTCAAAACTTAAGTACCGATAAGTAGATAGTTCTGGATCCAAATACTAAAAGCGTCATTAAAGCTAAAGTTACCCAAAAGGATGAAATGATTTTAATTCCCCAAATTAGGATAGGTAACATATTAATTCCAGAATATAAAACCAAGGCAGACAATTTCGAAGCTATTTGCACCGCAATAAATAATTCAGACTCATCTCTAAAAATTAAACCAATAAACCCAATTGGGGTTGAAAACCTAAACGATTACGACACGTATTCTGGTCCCAATTTGAATCTCACAACGTTTAAGAGTATACGAAAAAAATAATAAATTTGACGTACCAAAAATTCGCACCGACCACATGAACTCCGAAGAGAAATCGGCTATTCTAAAACTATTGAATGAATATTCCGACATTTTTCACTCTAAAAGCGACAAGTTAACTTTCACAAATCAAATTAAGCATTCCATTAAAACAAAGGATGAAATTCCAGTATACACAAAGTCATACAAGTACCCAGAAATTCACAAACAAG
>JAHWXV010117566.1:0-20294 GCA_024586415.1 Phrixothrix hirtus
ATTTTACAAAGTAGGTGATTGGCAGTTTTATATAGGGTGGGTCAATAAAATATTTGAACACCTTGCATTTGGCACTAAAAGGGATGTTTGAAATGAAATTCAAAAATTTAATTATGTACAATTTATTATAATACTATTATTAGGAACATTCAGTATAATTAATACCAAATATTAAAGAAACTAATAAAACTATTAAATAAAAACGAAGAATTCATGTCAATAAAGTATTAGAACAGCTAAGTGATTCATAATCGTTTGAACTACTAAGTAGGTTTTGGTAGTTTACCTAATAAATAGAACAATATTAAATCACAATTGGGTGAGAAATGTCCCCGAAGACGAAATTACTGTGAGTTACAGAGAAAAGATGATTTTATTATTTAAACAAGACAAAAGTTTACATCAGATTAGAAAGGAAGCTGGATAACCACACACCAAGATTCAGTACGTAATTAAAAAATTTAAAGAGATCGACACCACAGAAAATAAATAGCGAACAAGTCGTCCAAAGACATTAAGCGCTCCGGATGAACGGCTAATTTTAAAATAAGTGTATCAGAATGCTCGAATTAGTCAACAGACACTTGCTATAGGTATGAATTTAACATCGGGTAAAATAGTAAATGCCTGCGATCACTTTATAAACATGGAGATTCAGCCTAACACTTGAAATGTAAATTATTCTCGGGGAATTTTGAAATTGTTGTTATAGCTCTTCACCAATTTTTTTAACCACAAGCCGCCCCTGAAACTAAATAAATTAGTATTATCAGCGAAAATGTATAGTTAGATTTCGAAAAAGTTGTCACTAATTCCAGGTGGTGGTTTTAGAACAATACGCATAGAAATTCTCAGATGGTAGAACTTAAATAATAGAACCTATAGGATAAGATGGAACTGAATTAAAATTCAATATAACAATGAAAAATATTTTATTGTTGGTTTTTCAAAATGAAGTTCAGCAACCTATTACTCCATTTGGAAGCATCAGAAACCAACAAGGTTATCGCCATTGATATTAGAATAAGCATTAATTGAAAAATCGGGTTGATACCTCATGACATCAGTACGATGAGGATTCTAGTTAGACCATATGTGCTGTTCTCAAAATTGAGAGTTCCGCTTCCTGCTTCATCTGTGTATAAAATAATTATAGTAAAGCCACTCTTATTTATAAATTTTCTAAAGTTACTGGACAAATGTCGATCTATGGGCAAAACCCTTTGGTAGCGAAAGTTGAATACGTTAAAAGTAGAGAGAATGCTAATCGTGTAGCGGTGATAAACTTGGCGATGATCATATGTTCTAATCAAACCTAAAACTTTCAATTTTTCAGTATTTAATAATGGCGAATCGTGTGTAAATTTTTAGAGAGGACGCCATAAAAAACTTAATTAAATACGAGGTGGTATTCAAATCTCTAGATTACACTATTGCCATCACCTTCAAAATAGCCTCCTGTTGCAAGTATACACCGATTCCAGCGTTTTTCCCGTTGTCCAAAGATTTTCTGCATGTAAACTTCTGTGAGCGAGTCAAGCACTGTTTCCGATTCTGCTTAAATTCCTTCAGTTGTATAAAATCATTGGCCTGTCAATTGCAGTTAAATTTTCGGGAAGAGACCGAAGTCGCAGGAATGAAAGTAATCGAATGCTTTACCAAAAATGACCGCATGCGGAGAGAATTGAGCGCATTGTCGTGATGCAGTGCAAAAACTTTCTCACTCCAGAGTTCAGGTCTTTTTCGTCTAATATTCTCGCGAAGCCACCTCAAAACATCGCATCAGAACTTAGACTTAACTATTACACCTGGGGTGCAAATTCTCGGTGTACAATGGAATTTATGTCAAAGAAAAATAACTAGCAAGCCCTTGATATTGTTTTTCACTTGCCTGCGTTTCTTCAATCTTGGCGAACTGGGATGCTTCCACTGGCTCAACAGTTGCTTGATTCCAACTTTTATCATCTATAGTTCTAGACAAAACATTAGCATCTTCCAGAGCAAATCTTTTCAGCTCAGTGTATGCATAAATTCGTTGCTGCTTTTGATCAATTGTCAAGAGCCTTGGAACAAATTTTGTGGTGATGTAGTGCATTCTAAGTTCCTCGCTCAAAATGCGCTAGCGTGTTCTATAGCCTAGTCCAAAGTTAGCGGCAATATATTCAATAGTCTGATGACGGTTTGCATGGACTAATTGTTGAATTGCTGCGATGTTTTCTGGCATGGTGGACGTCGAAGGTCTTCTTGATCGTTCGTCATCTCCAAGCTGCATTCTCTTCGCTTTAAACTGGGCATACCAATCAAAACTTATGTTCGGCTTAACGGACGGCCATCAAATGCTTCCTGAATCACTTTATACGTTTTAGTTACACTTTGTTTTAGTTTAAAACGAAATTTAATGCACGAGGGTTGCCCTAATTTTGCAACTATCGTAAAATTCGCATACCGATACAGTTAAAATTTTATACAAATCGTTATACAGCAGCTGCTAATCAAGTGAACAGGTTCAAACTTTTCACACATATTTATGACATCTGTGGCAACTGTTTCCAATTGGCGCGCGCCAATACTATTTCACTTTTACGTTATATAGGAGTAGTCCAGGAATATTTGAATGCCATCTCGTACAGGGCACTAATAGTTGTTCCGCTAATAGAATAGAAGCAGAATAAAATTTTATTATTCTCAGAATAACGATCAGCTAGAAAGGTGTTACTTTACACATAAAGCCTGGTTTCACCTACCGGAATTCATTAATTCTCAAAATACTGGATTGTGAAGCTCAAAAAGTCTCCACTTTAAGCAATAATCACTACTGCAACAACTAAAAATTATAGTTTTGATCAGTATCAGCTAGCGGAAACTAGTAGAGCGCTTCTACACACAAACGATATGCTGAAGAAATTCTTCTTCCGCTTATTGTAGCTCGATAATTGCAAGTTGTAAAGTACATTTCTGTTTGAATTAGTTGGAATTATCAATTATTGCAAGGCTGCGTAATATAACTCTATTGGGTTTACTGTACAACGGTATCTAAATGAACGGCGATCATTTCACTTATCATATGTGATATTTGTTTATTTTGTGTTAAATAATTTTTTCTACTTCCACCTGTAAATGAGTCATTACCGAAACTGTTACGTAGATTACAAGGTGTTTCAGATAATATTACATTCCCTTTAAGGGATGGAAGCAGGCCCTATAGACACATCAATAAGGGTAAAATTAAAAGCAATATGAATACTTTAAATTCCTTTTTCTAATAATGACGAGACAATTATGCACCTGCTTTCAAATATACAAACATCATCAAGTCAGCGTTTCTTACTAAATAAAAATTTGCGCAGTAGAGCAGAATTGTACTGGTTTATATTAACTTTCGAAACAGACGCATAAAAACAAGACTGTAAAATGATACACCTCTTTAAATGTCAGTGACCGATATTTTGATAAACGAAGTTATGCCAATTTACGTGAGTTACTAGATGCGTTGCGTTGTCTAACCCGTGTTTTAACAATAACAACTAAATCGCAAATTGTGCTCATCTACACCGTGTTTAGTTGATTGATGCTTTAACGTTAATAAAATTGTGCACAAGTCTGTAATAACGAAGTACTTAGAGAGGTACGATTCAATTAATATGGATTTAAAAACTGTAAAATGAAAAATTAGATGAAGTGAAATAAATCTGTAAACGAATTAACATACTTTAAAATTTTTAATTATTTGTAGTTTCGAAGGCAATTTCACAAAAATCATACTAAAGGAATTTGTAATAATGTAACTGACATTTTTTAATATAATCTAATTGGACATTTAGGTAATTAATTATGTATCTGAAGAAAATGTTAGGGAAGATTGTTTTGAAAGTTTTAAAACGTAAGGTAATTAATTACATTAAGGCTGATCAATAAGACTGTTTTAAAGATATCCACTATTACAATATCACTTTTGTAAAATTGCTTTTGAAACAGTGTATAAAACAATGTTTGATTATTCTAAATAGAATTGGGCAAATTATTGTGCCATTTCTCTGAATACTGTTAGAAAATCAGCTAGAAAAGTCTAAAACATGTCAAAGTGTTTAAAGAATTTTTATTTTGATGTCACATAATTTCAGAAATGAAAATCGATTTTTAGGTGAAAAATTAAAAAATGCCAATAAATAATTGCTTAACTGTTTTCACATTTAAACACAATTTCTTAGTACGATGCATGACCAAACTCTATTATTATTATTATTATCAGTTATTAATAAATAACTTCTTTAACATTGTTAAAAAATTGTATACATTATTTCTAAATTCTTTCAATTGTATAAAAGGGTTATCCCCTTATCCTGTGATTTATTATAATAAGCAAATCTAAATGTGCTGCTACAGCTGTAGAAGCGCATGTTACTGTAACTTGATACCGTTTGGTAGGTCAGTTATAATTTTATGAATTATTTAACAGTTTTAGTGCGAATGCAACCGTAGACGGCTCGTTGTACATAATTTAAAAAAGGGACCTTTTTATATCCGTATCACTTTTAATATTACTTTTATTATGGTGTCTGTAGGGTCTACTTTCATCCCTTAAAAGGAATGTCATATTGTCTTAAACACCCTGTATATTATACAACAATTTTTAGAGAATATTTCCGTTTTTAAGTTTTGTTGTTAAAATTGTATTGGTTATATTGGTTGATAAAACAAAATAAACATCAAAAATTGGATAAATAGCGAGATTGATTAGTGCAAATCACAATACTTCTAAAGGTCTTTCAATAAGACCCCTTGATATTTAATATTCAATAAAAAGAGTTTTATGTGAGGTATAGCGCTATGTATTGCGAATTGAAGTACATTCAATGCAATTTTATGTTTTAAAGAGATTAAATAGTTCAAATAACCTCCGCGGTTTCATTTGCAGGAGTTGATCCCAGAGACCCTTTCTATTTACGATGGCTTTTCGGAGTAAATCGGTCTGGATTTAGTTAGTGGTGCGAATGCTTTGTTCTGTAGAGAGTAATTGTTACAGGTTTATTGGCGCATACTAGAGATTTGCATTGCGTCACAGGAATCAGTCCAAGGGCCGTAAATCACTTGATATTGGTGGCCAATTGATGTAATCTCTTCTCGAAATAACGCGACCTTATTGTGTTACCCTCTACGTAGCACGTAGCGATATCTTACTGGAACCACATGTTGTCTATGTCGCTGACATGCAGTTGCGACCGAAAAGTTAAGTATTTTCTCTAGATACCTGCTTCCAATGACATTCACCGTCCTTCTTATCTCATTGCGGAAGAAGTGCGGTCCGATAACACCACCAGACCAAATTCTACACCAAAGAGTAAGTTTTTCTGAATACAAAAAAATCTTCTGTAACTGTTGTGGATTGACATTGTCCCAGATTTGAAATTTTTGTTTGTTTACAAAGTTATTAAGCTAAAAATGCGTCTCGTCGTTGAAGATGATTTTTTTACCAAAATTTGTATCCGTTTGCAACTGCTCTAGCATCCATTCGGCGAACGTCCCACAAGAGCCGTGGCCTCGTAGCTGTGGTTCTTGGATCAATTGCATGTAGTATGGATGAAGACCCGTGTGTTTCCTTTCGGCATAGTTGGGCAAGTTGAAGTCGCAGAAGGACGAGGTTCTTAAGGACGACGAAAGACTGAAAGTCTCGATCGTTCGAACGTTGCGGCGATCGCATAAATGCTGCTCGATCAGCAACTGAATCAGTTTCCTCGAATTTTGCGATTAGTCGCTGAATTGCGTTCTTGTTAGGACAATCATGTTGACCATAGATTCCACGGAGCTTACAGAAGTTTGGTGAGCAGACGAAGAATTGTGCTAATAAATGTTCTAGGAATTGCTGATTGATATTTTTTGCATGATTAAATGGTAGCTATGGCAGAACGCAAACGTTGTAGACTAACGGCGGTGCCGACTCAAACATAACCGCAATCAACTATCAAAGTTCAGGCGTATAAATTGAGATACTCTTTAGTTACTAATTAAATACGAAATGTCTGTTTAATTATTGGCTGAAATCACGAATCTGTCTGAAAGTAGGTTAACTAATTAGCAACAGTGATAATTTTCGATTTATAATTGTTTGGTGTCCAATTGAGATTTAACAAGGTCAGGTAACCCAATAAGGCAAATAATCTAACAGGCTCTATTTAATTTACGATATTTTAGGGTAAACTAATGCTAAATGTTTAATTAATACGATATTTCACATAATACGTCTGCTTAATTTTGAAATCGCGAATTTGGTAACCGGGAAATTGGAAAGAAAGCTATATTAAAAATCTGTAATATTAATTAAAAGGTAGGAAAGTTAAAGATTGATTTTCATAACTTCAATGGACTTAGAAAGTAAAGCAGTTTGCTGAAAAAACTGAATTTAAAAGGAATCAATAGAGGCTATAACTTGTTATTTAAAACATCCTTGTACTTTATATGTTTGTATAAATAATGGGATTATAGATTTTTAAAACTTTTAAATAAAGCGGACTCGTTAGCCTTTTATTTGTCTTGTTTAGCAAATCCGAAGTTTAAAGTGTTAAAGGATGTGTGATATTATTATATAATTCTATGTAAATACAAATATTTCTACCAATTCATTTTAAATTAATGGTCACTAATGCACATTTTACACAATTATAAGTAATAGTTTTGTTTAAAATAGACTAACGTAAAACCACAGTTATAATATGAACTTTAGTATTAATATTTTATAAAAATTAGTCTTCAATCTAGGTCGGCAAGGTTTAGATCACGTTATAAATCCTTTATCTGAATTTGTTTCAATTACAACAACGGATGTTTACGTTAGTTACTTGTCAAGCAAAGAAATATAAGGGCTCTTTTTGCAAGGACAACAGAAAACCTTTTTCAGCGTAATACATTACGTTGCTGGAAGTATTTCTCCTTTTATCAAATTGCAAGAAAACAAAATACACTTTACAATAAATTTATGAGCAAGATATTTTTAAAAAGCATACATGGAGTTTGCGTCAAAAAATTACGAGAAGAAATAATAAATTGCTATATTTCTACTTTATAGATATATTAGTAGGATTGTGTTTTCAAATATTTTCATTTAATAATAACCCATCAACCAATATGGATAGCAATTTTGAAATAGGCAAACAAATGTAATAATCAGCTTGCGTGGGCAAATCATAATATGATCTTTCCAACTTCCGCACATATTTTGCTAAATTTTCTATAGAATTTTTGTACATAGTATCATCTAAATGAAATTCGATTTATTGGTTTTGGAAAATAAGGATGTGAGCTCTACAAGATTGTAATGATAAAAATAAACGATTGTGCTTAAAATAAAAAAAAATGCATACAACTGAAAATTGGGACACTTAACCATAAGAAGGTACTTAAAAAATGAAGTTACACCTGTTGCTGCTTTTCTGCAAAATTAGGCAATAGGAGCGGCACGTGCGCGAAATACAGTGCATGTTCCTTGTAAAGTTAGTTTCGTTGGCGTGTACAATAACACGGAAGCTGGAATATTACTACAAAACTGAAGTACAAGTAGTACGATTTGTTTGAAAAAAATGCCCCAGTTTTCTAAACTTCGTCATGATAGAACAGCGATGGATGGAGCAAATCGAATTGCACACGGTCCCACATACAACTTGAGCTGCTGAATAAAGGTGGCCTTTCTATGAAGGCAATATCTTAGGGCTTACAACAAGCGCAAACTGATTATTGTAAACGTGGCACAAGAGTTGCGCATTTTGATTGGCATACTTGTTCCAGCCACTTGAATTCTACCCATCACAAATCATTTACATAATAGGTCCTCGATCATTCACATCTGAACGCAGAGACGCATAATACTGGCTTTCCTAAACTTTATTCAACGGTAGTCATGTACAGGCAATCAATTGGAAAATTGTAATATTACCGACCAAGAATCATAAGTTCATCACCTCAACTGTTAAACGAAGATAGTGTCAATAAGACGAAAGTATTCATTACCATTTGAAATAATATCTAGCTGTAATCTAGAAACAGCGGCGCTACGATAGCTCCATCATAAATCAGGATAAAGGAAACGCAAATTTGGCTACATGTTCAGCTAAATACTTTTAAAAGATTGATGGTTAGCAGATAATAGTACAAAGTATCTGTGGTGTATTGTAATTTGTTGTATACTCAGAAGCATTACGTATATTTACAATAATCAAGTGAATTTACATTTTGAATCGCATCTGTAACGCCTTACTTGCTTTATCGTCGACATCCATATAGGTTTATGTGTTTAAACGAAAGTTTTGTAGTTTTAACCAGCGTGTCAGAGTGATCAGTAGAGCAATGAGGTGCGGCATTAGCAGTCATAGAGTCCAGATGCGTTCTGTGACTGTTAACCAATCCTAGCTCAAGTGTATTACACCTTAGGTCCCTTGCTTCTAGAGTTGGTGGGTCGGGTGTGATTCACAACCAGTGAATAAACAAGATAGTGCTCAAGTGTGACGATATGAGTGCAAAGTTAAGCGACTATACCCGTGACGCGCTGGTTGGTTTCCTAGAGTGGGTGGAAGACATCAACTCAGGAAAGCCGAAAAGACCCTCAGAAGCGATAATCAAAAACCTACCGGAGATCGTACTGTGAATAAACGATCGTAACGCAGCAGCAGACGTAGCCAAAAAGATGCTGAGGGACTATGCACTAGAAAACAAGGCCGTGAGGGAGGTTATGGAGCTCCTGGGCCGAGATATGGAGTATTCCTTCGAAGAATTGCAAGTGCAGAAGAGCAGGGAAAGGAAGCCTACCAGAAATGATCAAGTAAGCACGCCTAAGGCCAAAATCTCAAGTAAATACGACCCACTCTCCGACGTGGAGGAAGAGGCGTCGGCACCGACCTCCGCAGACCCAAAGCCACCGAGAGCAGCAGCAGGTGCAGAAAAACCCCCAAAAATCGTGCCAATTATCATCAGGTCGAAAACCGAATGGGTTACGATTGTAAAGGACCTGAAACAACAAGAGCTGGTAATAAAAACACCGGAAAACGTAACACTAGGTATCAAAGTACAGAATAACTCGATTAGCGACTACAGAGGAATTACCAAGTACCTAGACAAAAAGAAAGTACCATACCATACTTTCAAGCTGCCAGAAGAAAAGCCCCTTAGAGTCATTATAAGAGACCTCCCGGAAAGTATCTCTGATGAAGAGATAAAAGGCGAACTAGCAGCCGAGGGATTCCCAGCCATCTCGATACGTAGAATGTTGAGCGGCAAAGACAGAACACGCATGCCGCTAAACTTCATCGAACTAGAAAAAATACAGAAAATCAAGGATATTTACAACCTTCGGGGGGTAATGTCCCTTGAAATACGGGTGAAAAGCCCGAGAAATAGCAGACGGGGCATAGCACAACTTCACCGCTGCTAGAAGTACGGGTACTCGCAGTTGCAATGCACAGCAGACACCAAATGCGTGAAGTGCCGAAGACAACATCAATCCGCACAGTGCGAAAAGCCACGCACTAAACCAGCAAGGGGTGCAAACTGCGAAGGTATACACACCGCAGACTACAGAGGGTGTCCGTACTTCCCGAAACCCCAGCGAACATCCGTAACTAAAAAAATCTTTGAGCTTACTCGGAATTTTTCTAGCTACGCGGAAGCCGCCGGGGGCCAAAAACCACAGAAGACAACAACAACACCGACAGAAACAACTGAATCTATCGCTGCCGCCGCCGCCGCCCATACAACATGGGACTTTGTAAAGCTGCTCCAGGCCGCAACAATAATCCTAGAGGCAGTACAGGATGCCTCAACATTCAAAGAGGGCGTGGTAAAAATTACAACCGTCTTACCACCCCTACTAGCACTATTCAGCGCCAATGAAAAATAACGTTACAAGGGTGTTACCCCCTGGAACCACACACGAGCGCTACGCGGCCACGTCCCCTCCACCTCATTCTTGTAGGACTCTGGGTGTGATGAAGACTACTTCCAGCTAGTTCTTTAAAAGAGGGGAGCTGGACAGTAGTTCTGCGCGCACTCGTTGATGTTTATCTTACGCTAACTAGCACGAAACTAAGCTGGTGTCTAGTGTTAATAACAAGGAATTAAAACTATGAGTTTGATTTAACTAGCACGATACTAAACTCTAGTGTCTAGAGGGGGATAAACTAACTAAACTATTCTAAGTTAACTGGTACGATAACTTGGATCAAGTGTTTAAAGGTAGAACTAATTAAGCTAATGTATGATTCTAAGTTAACTGGCACGATAACTAGGATCAAGTGTTTAATGTTGTTACGAAAATGTTTACAACGGACCAATGGTTAATAAATAAATATGCGCATACTTATTGCGTCGAAGCGCCGGGCGTCGGGACGCTAGTGGCGGCGGCGGCAGGTCGTCACGGCGGGCGCAGCACA
This sequence comes from Phrixothrix hirtus, assembly GCA_024586415.1. Lineage (NCBI taxonomy): Eukaryota > Metazoa > Arthropoda > Insecta > Coleoptera > Phengodidae > Phrixothrix > Phrixothrix hirtus. Next base: position 10,413 of record JAHWXV010117566.1, read on the forward strand.
GGTCGACTGGGCGGCTGGGAGTCTCTGCAGGCGGGCAGCGCGGGACGGCTGTCGGCGGTCGAGACGGCGTTGTCGTCTGAGCGGCTGGCGGAACGTAGCGGGTTGGCGGAACGTGACGGGGGGCAGCGAGAAGCTCCTAGGCGAATCGGTGTCCATGAGGGCGCTTTACTGATGCCGTCAACGTAGCTCTACCTAACTATCGAATACTTGGTCTCAATCTGCCTACTCCAAGCCCCGAATAGTTCCCCAACTACTAGTTACTTGGTCTCAATCTGCCTACTCCAAGCTTCTAGTAGTCACACCAACTACTGAGTTCTTTTAGGATTTGGTGCCCTTCTTATACAGATTGGCAGGGGAATGTGGCGTAATGCTGGACTGCCATTGGTATTCACGGAATACCAATGGAAATCGTTGTTTTAGAATTGCATTATTCTTGCATATGCAATAAATAAGGCCTTTCCCAGCGCGGTACGTGCAGAGAATGAAACTTCGATACCCGGGCGGAATGGCATTCACCGCCAAAACTAATGCGCGATCAACTACCGCCACCACAAACAACCTGTTTTCCCATCCCAATCCCACTGAAAGTCAAAATTCCATGTCTCCTGTATCCGTTTACAAATAAATCAAGCCGAAGGTAAGGGGCACATGGCCCCGGAACTTCAACTACCATTGAAAGAACGTCAACGTCAACCAGCTTGTACAGCTACCCAGCACTGATAAGTCCTATTAGGGCGAAACCATTGGTCTGCTGGCGCTGTGCCACGTTGTTTGGAAATGCAAACTTTTATATATTTTTACCTATTTAGTTAGGTTAAAAATCTTTTGTTGAGAACCCTTAGAATTTTTCGTATTACAGTTTCATAGCTCTTCACTTGTACCGAATTAATTTTTAAAATTCATGCCATTTTTAGGAGGAACCTTTTCTTTATTTTATTTATATTACAATACCTCCTGCCATTATTTATCGCCTTTAATGAAGTTGAAACGATAGCTGAGGTGTCTTTGGATTTTCAGGAACCATACCAAATAGCAACACACGAATAGTAGAGTGTGAATTTCTTCATATTACATCTGACCCACCTAAATCACCTACCAATGAATTTACAGAAGATATTGAAGGCTTAACGTTTGACTTTGAATTGAGCAGTTGAGTACTGGAGAAGTGGAGAAAGAAAAAGTGTATATACCAGAATATAAAGCATTTCATTTAGAAAAGTGAAATTCGTCAGAGAACTGCGACACTGAGCTCACTATTTGAACAAAGCCGGTACTTATAGAGAAGAGGTTACTAGAATTTGTGACTGCAGAACAGAATACCTCAAATAAATAGTCGCTGGCGATTTCATTGTTCATGACAACGACTTACGCAAATGGGCCAAATTTTTGTTTTAAAAGGAGTAGAATAGAAAGCTCGGATCAGTAGTAGAAGCCAATTTATTCAGACCTACTAATATGTATACAGAAGCTTTGAAATCAGGAAAGCTTGCTTCAAGTACAAATATGAATTTGTATATTATCATTAGTTTCATAAAAGTATCGGCCATTTCTTGCTTTATTTCTAGAGCATTTTCGAACTTTTTGGAATAAATATATATCCTAATTAGAAAGCATTTTGTTGCTTGATTCTTGTAGTGGTCACTGTCCTCGCATGGTGCCGGAAAGTATAATGTTAAATATCAATGTTAGTTTGAAAGTAATATAAACAGAGAACGTATTTAGAGTTAAAAAAGCTTTGTTCAGCATTTGTTCAACGGTGTCCTGTTGATTAATTACGATATCAGCTTACTTTTAAGAAGCAATTTTATCAAGTTGAAATCTTTGTGATCATCTAGGTACGCGAATGTCTTGGTTCAAAAATGGATACATTGACAAGAAACGAGAAACGTTCGAAAATTCAGTCGATTGCAGTTTTAGTGATACTTGTAAAACGCATTGTGAAATTGAGCGTTGTACATATGTTGTTATTTAATGCCCAGGGTGTAAATATTCTTTATATTTTGAACAATATTTTTATGATTATCATTACTGTTCTAATTTCAAGAAGTAATTCATACAACATTTTTATTATTATGGCATAAATATTTGGTGGTGATTTACAACTAAAAGAAATAAAATCAGACATTAAACTATTATAGAATATTGATCATATACAAAACAAAATAGCTACTTACTTCGAAAAAATTGATTATGTCTTGTTTTTAATAAATTAAGTGCTTGCGTTTGTCAGTCTATCTATTGTATTACATTATATGTATATTAGGGAAAGCAAAGTTTGTATGTAAATATAATAGATATGTATTAAACATATATTTTTTCCATAATTTCCGGGTAGAACTTTTCTTGTCGTCATATGGGCATCAAAAAATATTACGTTTTCGACTAACATTCGAATCGAACTGTGGTTCTATGTGAAACTGCCAATATAACTCAATACGAACCCACCTACAGGGATTGATTTTACCTCTTAAAAAACAATAATACTTTATTGGCAGCCGATTTCAATCGTTCACTTATTATCGTGTTTTCCTCTTAGTCTAAATGTGCTGGGCTCAAAACTGACTGAGGTCGGTAATCAATGGATACAAGATAACATTTAGCACATCTTAAAAAATCCCACTGGAGGTTGACTAAATTTTAGTAAACATGGTAAAATTACCACAGCAAGCGGAATTTCCGTATCTCAACATTGTTGCGATTTAAATTACTGTATCATATATTTTGGCATAGCGTCTATATAATAAAGTTAATCACGAGTTTAATTACTTTCCATTTTAACAGGCATTACCTTTATTTTCATCAAACATTAGTATAACAAATTCAAGATGTTTCAATTCTATATAACACTGATTTTATTTGTATTGTTTTCATAAGATAATTATCTATTTTCACAAGGTTTGTGTTAAACCTACTTGAATTTGAATCTATTTCAATAATATAGCGGTACTTTTAGTCTGAGATTTGCACTTATATTTTTATAAATATATTACCTTTTGTGGAGGTAATTAACTTTTATTGAATTTCAATCGAAGTTGGTCAATACCTGTAATTTTATTTTATGACCCAACTGCCGCGTAGGTTGATTTTGTTTCCACCATTTGGTACACAGCGTATTATTGTGTTGCAGTATTGAATTGTTCAATGATATGAAATATAGTAATATGTTACTATATGAATTTGTATTGATTTATAACCTACAAAAATGTATACTTTTACTTAATAATTTTCTATTGTTTTCGTATATTTTGCATCCTAGTTTTTGGTAAGTTTCACTACAAATTGTTTAGCAAGTAATATTATTTGATGAAGACCAAAGACACCAAAATGCGTAAAACATGTGTGGTTAACTACTTCCGTTACTTTTAAAGAAATAAATTCCGGCTTTGAAAGTTTCAGACTGATTTGACCTGCAGGGAACGAATGAATAGTAGTTACGGCTTAAATCATAAGTTTTAGTTAAAATAATCATGTTCTGATAACGTAGCATTCCTTTCTATTCAGAAAGTTCTGTTGATAAGGCCCATATTACGTTAAAGATTAATAGGTACATAGCTTTACTTGATATAAGTAACGATAGGAATATTTAGTCAACATTGTTAGGTCATAATTTTTTAGAGTGCAAATAATATATATTTTTTACACACTTCTTATTGAAACAATCATTGCTTAAATGCATTTTATTTATTATCGAATTCATAACAATTGCGCGTCAAATTATTTTTCAGAACCTGCAGTGAGTACAGATGTACATTGATCCCTTTAACGACAGTTAGCTTGAGCACCGATTAAACATCGTTTCTATGTATAACATTTTTTATACCTCTGCCGTAAATTAATTGAGGTAAGATGGGTTCAAAGACAAGACGGGACATTTAATAACATAAATTAAGGATGTAGTGCAGTTGTATGAGTAATTTTTATACTCACGAGAAATTCTGTTTATTACTTTTCAAAAGAGCTAAACACGACTTATTATTACATGTACTAAGGCCAAAACTGTTTTAATTAATATCAAGTGAAAAGTTATGCTTTTGGTTATCTGTTGAAATGTCCTATCGTCATTTCCAATTTAATTAATGTTACTCTTCATTATCTTTATATCTTAACTTCAAGCATAAACCTACGGCTAGACGAGCGTTAATTATCGAAGCTTTGTTTGCAATAATTATCGCAACGTTAAATGTCGCAACAACACGGCTAGACACTCCGTTAAATAACGCATCATTTAACGCTTGAAGAATGCACCGGGATCTATTCGTTTGCAATACGACCAGCAATACGCAGTTTAAGGCTGCGACTAGATGAGACTTAATTGTCGAAGCTTTTTTTGCGATAATTATCACAACATTAAATGTCTCAACAACACGGCTAGATGCTTCGTTAAATAACTCGTCATTTAACGCATGAAAAATGCACCACGATCCATTCGTTTGTGATACGACCTTCAAGACGCAGTTTGATATCGCGGTTTTACAATAATTTCAGTAGCATCTAGCCACCTGCTATCTAACTCCATTGTGTGAAAATTCGCTGCGTTATTTATCGCAAAGAACGCTTCAATAATTAACGCTCGTCTAGCCCCAGCCCAATTGCATTTATTTGTGTATTTGTGTATCCGTTAGCGCTGCATGAAATTATTAAATAAATTTCAGTTATAATTGAACTGTTTGTATAACAAACTGTATTTTGTTAAGAAACGTTTCGAGGAATTTTGACAAGTGACCGCTTCTAGCGCACTCGGAAAATGCAAATTAATACTTTACATATATCTGTACGCCATATATCGTTAATTACTATACAGGACGCAGCATAAAACTAGGGAACTGAATCTGGCTAACAACTTCAATTGAAAATATAATGAAAGTCTTATTGGAATATAGTTTAACAGAAATCGGAATTAAAAGAGGCAGATTTTTAAAATGGTAAAATTGAAAGCCAATATATACAGGTTTTCCAGGATATAAGGGGGATTACTTTGACTGCAGATACATCTTAATATACGTGACAAAAAACGTTCATAAACCATAGTCTAAATTGCATAGTTTTCGTAATATATTCAATTAAAGTTTTCAGCCCGTCTCTGCTTTTTATCTTTGTCCACTGTGTTTAACAACAAATGAATGGTTGACTGTACATGTGTAGTCAGTGTATGATGCATATCGTTTCAGAGAACTATTCATGAATGTTTTCAGTTGATTATTAAGTACCCGCTAATGAAATAAAGGTTTGATTCTCTTCCTTAAACTTTCTCTCAACTATGCAGGCTTGCAATTTATATTACGCAATATGGAAACATTTTTCAAATAACTTTTACTTTTAAAAAAGCTCTAAATTTCTTTAAGCTCCTTGAACATAATGTTAAATCGTTTTTGGTAAATATCTTCAGTAGTTATACTGTACAAGTTCTAAACCAAAACGCAACATAACCTCACTTTTGAAGTTTGGCAGTCATCTTTTGGGAGGAGTCGCCGGCGGCCATTTTGTGGCAGGAATCAGCCATTTTGTGGGTGGGCGGTAGCCATTTTGTGGGTCCGCCATTTTGCGTGAGGGGTGGGATCAGTCGGCCATTTTGTGATCGGTTATTTTTTGGGTAGAGTAGGGGAGTCGGCCATTTTGTGTGTGGCTATTTTGGGTCGTGGCGGCGCATGTGCAGGATTGAAAAGATCTGACTTAGCGTGAAAATATGCAAATCTTTTTGTGATAAAGGAGCATGAGAGAGTACTTAATCATTAAAGAATCGGTCAGTTTGGGATTGGGACAGTCGGCTATTTTGTGTGCGGCCATTTTGGGGGGAGGCGGCACATGTGCAGGATTGGAAAAATCGGATTTAGTGTGAATATCATCATGATGTAAGGATACAACATGTACATCTTTTTATAGTAAAGGAGCGAGAGAGAGAGAGAGAGACAATAAATTAGTAGAGAGTAAGCCATTTTGGGACGTGGCGGCACATGCGCAGCATTGAACAAAAATCGAACTTAACCCGAGTAATAATATGTGCGCCCTTTTGTAGTGAAGACAATTAATTATTGATGTCGTCATTCCTTGTTAGAGTAGCAGGAAAATGTAGTGAGATTAGCATGCGAAAGCATTTTCTTATCAGACAAGAAATGAGTCAGATTTATAATTACCCCGTAAATGCTGACGTTCACATTTCTTATCAGACTGGAAGTGGGTTGAAGTTATAATTAGCAATTATAAGCATTATTAGTCGAGTGTATATGCGTGAAAATAATTTATATGACATGAATATTCAAAAAGAAGAAGAAAGTCAAGTACATAGCACATTGACCCCATTACAGCGTATTGGAAATCACTTGAGGTAATCGATATCTATTGGCTACATAGGTGCAAGAAGGGAAGAAGGCGGATTACTTGATAATGGTTATTTTATGGTTGCGAATATTTAAACAGTAATCTTATTATCAGTTATAACTTTAAATTTGAGTTCGATTCACGATTCTTCATAAACAAGTACAATATATAGACATTATGAGTAAAACTACACTCATTTCGTTGAAAGTGATGCAAGGGAATCGTTGTAATTAAAATATATTATTAATTACAAGATTAAATGATTGAATAAATTGAATTTATACAATTACATCAATCATAGTATTGTTACTAATTTTGTTAATACCAACTGGGATTTAGTTGCATAAAGTAGAGCGTAAACAGTTTGGATTGTGAAGATCGCTTCATTACGTTTGTTCGAAACTGTTACCTCATTTGCAGTAGTCAAAATAGTAATAACAATGATGACGTCTAATAGATATGTACAATTAACTAGATGCAAGAATGCAGCGGGAGCTTCGGTTAAATATAAATATATTTTTAGAGAAACTAAGCTGCATTAGGCATGGGATAATAATGTATGATTTGTGTAAAAGTATAGAATAATAAAAAAATATGATTTGTAGAAGGTATTTTAATTTTTCGAACCTTATAAGTTTATGATATCTATAAATAGTGATTTGTAATGCAGCAAATCGGAAATGCTATAAGTGTATTTATGTGTAAAATATTTTCGCTAAGTTAACATTCTGTAATCTAAAATAGACATGTTCACGTCACACTACAGATATATACTATACACTTTGACCATTGTCATATGAAAATAGGACACACCATCGTATACGTTTGTAATAAAACAAAATTTAGTTTTACAGTATCAAAAATTTTCACGATTTAAATAAATTAGCGTTCAATAAACATAATACTTTTACATATAACGAATTTTCAAATTGCATGCTGGTAAGCGATGTTTAATTTAAATTGGAAAGTATTTTACAACAAATACGGAATCTTTTATTACGTCTGTTAAATTTACCATCAAAACCATCACCCTCACGTTTTTCACATACGCTTTGCACAATAATCAGGTTCACATGCTTATCCAATTTATTTTTGATAGAATACGATAGAAGAACAATCAAACGTTTAGTTTTTACTCACTATCGTTAATAGATACTTGATTTTGTCGTTCAAATCGCGAAATTTGCCTCGAAAAACTTATATCTTTAGGTTTATGATATGGTGTACAGTGAGATAAAGCGCTGATGTAACCACCCACGCAAAACAAACATCATTTTTACATTAACACAAGCATGCTTCTTTTTAATTTGAGGTGATAATTTAACATGCTCAGGCCCAAAAATGCATAATTGTACATCAAAAGTGTGTTATCACCTTCGCTTTGGATATATATTCCACGTGACGTATTTCTTCTTTTATAATGTGATTTTACATACATAATTTTACATCAAAAGTACGTTATCACCTTCACTTTAGATACATATACCATGTGACGTACTATTTCTTCAATAATGTGTGATTTTACATACATAATTTTACATTAAAAGTGCGTTACCACCTTCGCTTTAGATAGATACACCGCGTGACGTATTACTTCTTTGGTATGCTGAAATAGCTGGATTAAAGTCGTGAGAACCTTTACAAAGGACTGACAGTTGTATAGATGATACATCGGTAATCCGAGATTGCAAACCTCTTTGTTGTATCGATTTCTCCGGTCATATGCATTTCAAAATACCCCCAAATCTAGTGACATACTTACTTCGAATATACCCTAGAATCTAGTGACATATTTCTGAAAAATCCCTAGAATCTGCGTTATAACTAAATCTAGTGGCTTTTTTCCGTTGAGGTTGGCAACATGCTTGCTTGAAGCGAGGCAGTTACATATATATCCATGTGTTAGATATATATATATATATATCTAACACATGGATATATATGGATATATATGATTTGATATGCTCAAGGTGTGGTATCATGACCGACTAATGGAGACCTATTGCGAACAGACCAGTTAAAGTACCTAATACCTGTTGTGATCAGACCTGTCATGGACGGCCTGTTGTGAACAGACTTGTTATGACGAAACTGCTGTAAATTTCCTGTTGTGAACGGGCTGTTGCTAACGGCCTGTTGTGAATGGACCTACTATGAACGGACCTGTTACCCGGCTGTTACCTGACTATTACCGGACTTGTTACCCAGTTGTGCTCGGCCTGTTGCGAACGGTCTGTTGCGAACGGCCTGTTGTGAATGGGCCTGTTATGAACGGACCTGTTGTAAACGGCCTGCTGTGAACGGCCTGTTATGAACGGCCTGTTAAAATAACCATTACCTGTTGTGAACAGACCAGTTGCAAACAAGACCAGTTATTGGTAACAACTTGTTAACAGACCAATTGAATTGCTGAATATGAATGATAAAGACAAGCAGTAGTTGATACATCGAGAGATACTTCTTTTTCATCATTACCTAGACAATACTTTGAACTTACGATAAGAGATGTTAAAAATAAAATAGATACAGCGTACATCATTTCCTATAATGCAATTACAAATAAATGGATCCTTGATAAAGATGAAGTAGAAATTGTTGATAAAGATGTATGGATAACGGGACACACATTTAAAGGTACTCCTAGTCTATACGAACTGCTAATTATGAAACTCCCAATGAAGCTGCAATCACTCGAGAAGACAGAGATAACTATAGAAATATTTTGTTCAAAACGTCCTCTTATTGACCTCACTTTGAACCAATCGAACAACTAAAATCTAACAAAGGTTATAAGTACTTACATATTATTAAGCCTATACTTGAATTCACGCTACAACAACAACGAGAACTAAAAGAAGAAGAAGCAAAAAAGAAACCTACTGCTAAAACAGGGATCGAAATTGTAGAAAGACAACTGTTCAATGAAGTACACAATAATAGGAGAATCAATTATAGATATTCGAACAACGTGCATGAATTATCCAACGAATTACAACTTTTGTGGGCAGAAAAAATGGCAGGACATACCGGACATGATAACCAGATAATATCAATCTTAGAGGAGTTAGCAGAACCCAGTTACATCTGCATGCCTAAAAAGAATGACTTCTTATATATTTTTAATAACAATAAGTAGTTAGTTATTCAGATATCTCTTTATTACCATGATGAGTATCGACAAGTTTGGATGCTATTGACAGCAACATTACGAAATAAAGAGTATTAAGGGAGAACGAGGTATTGGCTTCAAACTAACTGATGAAGAGCACTTTACTTTAGATAATAACAAACTGACGGAAGTTAAACGACAAATACTTTCAACAGACGTTGCTAACAAAGCGTATGTTGATGAAATTGCTAATAAACTACTGAAAGAAATAAAAGCAAACAGAGAAGTAATCAATAATTATTATATTAATGCTTAAAATAACGTCGACAACGATGTCAACAGATCGGATATAGCTAATATATACTGACTTCCATAAAAAACGCAACACCTAGAAATAGTGGAACGATTTTATTGAAATTTTCACAAACGATATATATTATCATCACAAACAAACGATT
>JAHWXV010117605.1:0-10488 GCA_024586415.1 Phrixothrix hirtus
TAAATTGGGGCATTCATTTAGAATAACCCTGTATATCGTTTGTGAAAATTTCAATAAAATCGTTCCACTATTTCTAGGTGTTGCGTTTTTTATGGAAGTCAGTATACATTTACAGTCATGAAAACAAAGAAAGAATAAAAGATAAATGCAAAAAACCAATCGTATACAATGTTTGTAAGCTATTGAAATTAACTGTAAAGATGTTTAAAAAATTCATTTAATGATAATTGCGACAGCAGCAATTTTCTTCTAGAAAGCACTTTCATTTTTTTTTGTTTATCTGTAATTCTTATAAATCTAATAGCTTGAGTGTACGGATATGTATAAGTCTGTAATTTTAGAATTCGGGTTATTGTTCAGTTACGAAATCAGTAACATAAAACATACTTTGATACAAAAATGCAGTGCAATGTAGCTCATTTGTACATAGCTTCAATGTCTATTATAAACAACATAAAGTAATTAATACCGATCGTCATAATCATGATATGGGTTAGGTTAATTTACATGTTAAATTAGTTCAGAATAATCAATTGTAAGATTGCTTTTTAACGTAAAACATAAAATGTCTTTTAATTACATGCACAAATTGAACTGAGATCCTAATAAAAATAATTACCGTTTTAAATCATAATCATCCTTGAGTAATTACCACGAAAACATCACTTTCTCCTTTGCAAGAAAATAATAAAATCTAGAAGCTTACCTTGTAAAATGACCACCTAATAACATTTATGTTTCAAAATGCATTTTTGTATTAACTCTAAGGTAAGTAATTGTTGCACTGTGAATATGAATTATTTTTATTTAGTTCGTTCATTTATTTAGAGTGTTCTCTTTTTAAATTAGGGGTAAATATTAAACTCCATATTCAAAATTGATATTAAGAAATTACTAATAAAACTCTCACCAAGTTGTAAGTCTGAAAACGTGGTCCAAAATATAGCGGGTGATTTACATATAACTAACATACATCGTTATTTTCTTATTAACAAACGAATGATGAATGAATGTTGAAAATGTTTTCCGTTCTCCCTAAGGCATAACTCAACACGTCGTTACATGTTACTGACCGCTCGTTGGAGGACGCTAATACCGTTGATCTCGTATATGGTGCTTCAGATCGTCCACTCTCTGTAAGCATGTGGCGTAAACTCTTTTTTTAAGTAACTCCATAGAAAAAGCCCGATGTTGTTAAATCCGGAGATCTCGATGGCCACAGGTTCCTGAAAATTATCCTGTCGTCAAAGAAGCTTGTAATTAGCGTTATGAAGTCGTGTGATGTAAAGCACGTGACCACGTTTTTCTGGTAATAATCTTGACCTAGCTTGACATCGTCCAGATGCTCCATGAAAACTGGCTAGTATATTGTAGTATCCACAGCCTGGTCGAAAAAAATTGGTTCCATTATTTTTTGTGTGAAGAGTGCACATCAAACCCCGACTTTAATAAAGTGCATTGACGCTTCATGTGAATTTATGGTCGTTCATTTTGCACAAAACTTATGAACAAAATGATGGTCCCAAAACATGGTGACCTATGTATACTATATGTTCAATATATATCTATTATAATAGCACGAATAAGTATACACAGAACTGTATAGTAAAGAATCATAATTGGGGATATTCATTAAAATTGATTTGCATTTTAGCACGATCTTGACTGCATTTTAAAGACCAAAATCGCTCGATTACTTGCGTTTAAGATCTGTTTTGATTTCCCCCAGGGACTTGAATTCTATCGACATACACCATCTATTGACATAAAATCGCGAGTAGGCAAAACTTTGATATTTAAATACAGAAATGTATAAAATTACTATTGCAAATTTCAAAAAGGAATTAGAAAAAGTATTTAGTATTTAATAAAGAGTTTTGAGACTAAATTAATGCAAATAATATTAAATAGAAAACATTAGTGAAAAAAATTTCTATAAAGCGAACACCCTTCAATTATTAATTTCCTTAACCTCTGGGTTTCTCCTAGGAAAACAGTAAGTTACAAATTAACTCACAGAAACAATAGATATGAATTTAAAATGGCAAAAGTATTTTGTGCCACCCCTGTGCAAAAATTTTTCCAAAGTTAAGTATACTTTTATTTTTAACTTCCCCAATAGTATAGGCACGTTACTATAATGGTTGAAATTTCACTTTTGCTCATTTTAACACATTTTCATGTTTTACAGCCTCCTAAATATGTTCGCGCTAATTTTGGCGTGATGTTTTTAATATCTGTCTGTTTGTCATCTACGAAGCTAGTTCAATAAGTCAAGTAGAAATGCAAGAAATGGTATCACTAGATTAATATCAATATTATTTTGTTCCTCCAGATTGCATCATACCAATTTTCAAAAATATCTGCCGATTAGTTTTTTCTTGATAGCTATTTAAAGTAAATAACTTTTTTAGTTTTTCTAAAATGGAAGAAAGTGATTTTATGTTCTCTTAAACATTATTTTCTGCGTGGAAAAATGATAACGGAAACAAAATAAAAGCCTCAGAAATATTATCCGGACTCTGATCCATCAATTGAAAGGATTTACAAGTAGTTTGATGATTTCTGGTGTGATCGTACTAGAGTTTGCGATGCTGAGAGGTCGGGCAGGCCAAATGATGCCCGTACACCAGAAATGATAATAAAATTGCATGGATATTGTGTTGGCAGATTATCGAGTGAAGGTGCGTGAGATTGTGGAAGCGTTGGACTAGTCAATTAGTGCAGTGGTTTCCATTCTACATGATAATTTGGAGACGAAAATGTTTTCTACAAGGTGGGCGCAGTGTTTGTTAATAGTGAAGCAAAAATATAATCATTCAGAGACTTCGGTATATTGTTTGAAACTGTTTATGCGTAATACATCCGAATTTTTGCGTCGACTTATTATCGTTAATGAAACTTGGATTCACCACTATACTCCGGAAATCAAAAATTAATCGAAACAGTGGGTAGAAACTGATTCAAGGGCACTGAAGAAGGCAAAAGTGGTGCCATCGGCTTGTAAAGTCATGGAAACAGTTTTTGGGCTGCTTGCGGAATAATTTTCATTGACTACTTTCAAAAAAGCAGAACAATAACAGTAGAGTAGTATTCTACATTATTGGACCAGTTGAATGAAGAAATTAAAGAAAATCGGCCACATTTGGCAAAAACAAAGGTTTTGTTTTGCCACGAAAATGCACCAGTACAGACTTCAGCTATTTTAACTTAAAAATACATGAATTGTATATGAAAATTTTTCTACGTGCCACATACTCACCCTGACTATTTCTTATTCCCAAACATGAAAACTTGGCTTGATGGTAAGAAATGTTCATCCAATGATGAAATGATCACCGTAGTGGTTATGCATTTTTTAGGATTTCATAAATCTTATTTTACTGAAAGTACCAAACGTCTTGGATATTGATGAAATAAGTTTACTTAGTTAAAGGGGGGCTATGTTGAAAAACAATGTTTTTACACCGAATAAATACCTGTAGTATGGTCTAACATGCTGACCCTTTGAGAATCAAGGAGAAATCTTTGCAATTATCAACAAACGCGGACTCCCAGTTGTTTTTCTTGACCTGAACGTCCTGTTTGATCTCCGCATAGCATCCTGGACGCTGGTCTCTATAACTGCTACCGTTTTCTTCGCCAGATACAGCATGCCAAGTTGAAAGGACAATTTCGGTTTGTCTTATCCATTTATATTTTAAATTATTTTTTTTACTTAGTAACTTAGTATTCTAATTTCTTAATAGAAAATTTGTTACTGTTGAAATCAAAATATTTTCAACCATTATCTTTTTCTTGTTTACTGCAATTAATAAGACAAAAAAATTGATTAACTAAATATTTGTAATTATTGAGAATAAGGTATTGTTAAAACTACGTGTTAACCATATGTAAGTTTGTTAACGAATTGTTACTTAAGAATTTGAATCTTCATGCGCTAATTGTAAAACGAAAGACAACTCTGATTGACTTGCTTACGGTTATAAATGATTTCTTTTGTTTAAATGCAATATAGACATTTAATTTACAGGTTTTCGGTTTGGTTACAATTAAATTGAATAATTGCGTTTGTTTTTGTTAACTTAGAAACTGAATTTTCTGCGTTCCTCTGGAACCTTTTAATAATTAAGAAATTAATCAAATCTGGTACAGATTTGTCCCGCTTTATCGTAACGCAAATTGTTGTACTTATTTAATTAATAATTACGTGATAATCCTAAATAATTTATTTCATTTTATGTTTTTTGATTCCATATAACTTTATACTGGACAGTCAGACAGATGTTTAACACGTTATCATTTACCATATGTAAAGACCTTCAACGGTTAACTTTCATACTATAAACGTATTTTCTAAATTTGAGAACGCTAAATATTTTAAAATAATATTTCATGTAAAGATTTGTAGCTGTGAAATTTCTGACATTTTAATAATTATTAATAAATTGTTTTGCTTTGTTTCGACAGTGCATAAATCTTATTATTCATGCTTACCTAAATTTCTCTTTCAGGTGTATTACTTTTATACTAGTTACAAGGTGAAATCAAAAAGTTGTATAACAACTTGCATCTGCAATTATTTATGTGAAACGTTAGATTCATAATTTCGATTTCGGTAATTTGTTTTGTTTAGTATTACTATTGAGTGTTACCTACGTATGCTTCGCCTTTCACATTCACAAGGTGCACTGTAAATGTCTATTTCTTTTACAGGTCTTCTTGCTCTGCGAGGTATTTCTGAATGTAAAGGCGTGGCGCTTAAAGATATTACTTTCTCTATTTCTACAATTTTATTGGACGCTCTTTGCGTAAACATTTACTTCTTGCATCCTAAGATAATTCAATTGTTCACTTCCCTCTCTCGGAAGGAGTTGGTTTAGTCGGACACCGCTTTACTTGTGCATATTTAGATACCCTTTGCTCTCACTTACTAACTTTCTTTCTTTCTTCCGTACTGGTGAGAATGGAGATAATCTACGTGGCAAAGACTAACCAACAAATGGTACTAGTCCATAAACGAAGGCGGTCCACCGATGTCATATTTTTGCCAAAATTGCTCACAGACAACCGGTTTTTATGCACTGTAGTAGATATCTCGCAATGCACTTTCTCAAGACCCAGCCTGCAAAAATTGTAAGATAAAAATCTGTATAAACCTCCAGTTAACATATGATCTGTATCCTAAAAAAATGTTTTCAAAATAGTTCGAGACCTTAAAATATATTTTAATATCAAATTAAATATTTTGGAATGAAATAGCCCTAATAATTCGAAACTTTTGGCATTTCTTCGTACATTTACTATTTTATAGCTTTTCTAAATAGTAACAAGCTTGAATTTTTCTACTAGCAATGAGTAAGCTTTTGCAATAACACATGATATTATCTGTAATAAGTATAAAGATTTAGGAGAAATCGAATTTTATTGCCTGAAGGTTTTTACCAGTTGATTATAGATTAAGCGGTTTAAAAGGTACAAAAAAAAATTGAAGTGTTCCGTCGCCTACTGTCACTTCAATTTTAATTGATGGATTTATTATTGCTCATTAAGGCATAGTATCTAATTGATATTCTACATACTAAGTGTGTCTTATAGATACATGACATGACTCCGTCCGACCAACTTAATCCGACAACACATTTTTTATATTAAAATTTTGCTAATTTTTTGTTCAGGTTTCAATTAATGTAGCACTAATTACTTTCGCTGTTATAAATCAAAAATTACTGCTCCGTAAGTTTCAATTTATATTTCGAAAGAGTGCATTTACCGGATACAATCGTAAACTATTTTGATACCTTTTGTCATTTAATTAGTGCATTGTGTAATAAGACCATTCATAAAATATAGAAAGCATATTACGCAATCAACTTTGAAATATGGATTTAAATTTATATAACTGTAGATTACAAACGATAAAGAGAAGAAAAATATATACGTTCAAAGTGTGTTTTAAAAATTAACAGTGTCGAATCTTAAGAAAATATACATAGATACTTGTTTCATATTTTTTGTGGGATTGCACCAAGATAAAGAAGACGGAATTAAGCACAGATCTTACAAACCAAATCATATATGAGTCTTGTAAATTCAAACCATACAACCTTGTAACAACTGTAACGAGCCACATTAGTACGAAGGGAAGAGATGAGGAACTGATCAAGTCCTTAGGGAAAACAAAATCTCCTAGCACTTTTTGTCCGTCCAGGGTAGTTATCAGGATCCTCTACAGTTCTTTGGACGAGCTCCACACCAAAATGGGGCCCCATTAACGGACTTCTAGGCACCACCCTTTTTAAAGTGATCTTTCGTTGCAGAATTGTTGAAAGAGGATGATGGTCCGCACGTGAGTGTAGAAGGATAACTCGATGATGATTAAGTTTTGTAAAAGAATTGCTTCACTGAGGCGACTTTTGTTGTAATGAGATACTAGAAGCGCGTAAGTCCTTTTCGATTATCGTAATTTTCTACTCTATCAATTCGAATAAAACATACTCCTCCGCCTTGGATAATTTTACACTGCAGAAACGATTATTAAATTATGCCTGCCAAAATTGAATGCTGTCATCTAATCCACTGTAAACTGATTAGTAATGAAAGAACAATAAATTTTTGAAAAAACGTCTGCTATATAGAAAAGTAGTTGATCTAAACATCTATTCACGCAACATAAATAATATTAAATTGATAAGAGGTTTTTTAACAATAAAATTCTCTAAATGTAGGTTAGTGTCAACACTATCTTGGTTCGTATTACCATTAAGTTAATCTAAATGATTTATTATTTGAGCAACAAATAAATAACAATAATATGATTAAATCAACGTTTTATTTACATTAACTTTATACAGCTATGAATGGATTTTAATCATTTATATGAAGGGCTGGTAAATTAAGTCCAATTTATATCTTTTTACACCAGTGCACTGGCAGATATTAATATATGTATATTGATAAATTGACCTGTACTAATTTGGATCGTGGTTAGTTAACTTTATTCTTGTATCGCTTTCCCGAAGCACAACACATTAATTTTTTTACAGTATGACGGATTTTGCACTCACGATTACTTGGTTTCGTCTAATTAATCCATAAGTTAAGCAGTTTCGTAATGCAGCGACTTATAAAAGATTATAAGTTAAATTATTAACATATTTTTAACGACTTTTAATACAACGTGTCTAGTCCATTCATAAAACATTTCTTTAACGGTTGGTTGATGAAAAAGACCTGCTTTTTGGCGTCTTTAAGTCTTTTATGGAATTCTATATTATGTCGGAAGTTTCAATAACAACAAATAGAATTTGAATTGTTTAGTCGTTAACCAAAGTTTTCATGATTTGTTTAAAATTTCCTCAGTACGCGACTTTTATAAATTTTACTTACTTTAGCCTAAATATTTCTATTTCAATTCGTTTCTGTCATTATATTGTGTTTTCTCTAACGTGTTATTGAAACTTTTGTCTTCTAGTATGAGGCTTGTAAATTGCACGTTATGCTCGGGTGTCTCATATAAACTATAAATTTGTTTTCAGTGATGGTGTTATTGTATCTCTTTTATATTTGGCGAGAATCTACATAATTATTGTGATGCTCTATTAGCGATATTAAGTATGGTGGATTTTCTTTATACACCTTTAGGATGTCTTGTGAAACATATACTATTTTTTGTTAACTTCCTAATTTTTCTCTTATTCTATATGGCCCTATCCAATAAGCCACTAATTTTGGTTTTATGGAAGGTGGAACTGATAAAACTTGTTATTTAATTTCCGAATTGTGCAATATTGGCTTCTTATCATAATACCGCTTGTATTATAATGATCTTACTTTATAACTACTTCTAGCTTCCCCTAAGGCTTTTCTGCTATATTTATACGTTGGGTCACGATATCAATTAGGTTTATGTTAATATCATCTAGTTTGATTCATATTTCAAAAAATGTACATTGGACCGCGCAAATCTCTGTTAAATAACAGTTCAATGATCTTAAATCCTAAAATGCTGTTTATACTGTTTACTATGTCAAACATAACGTAACAAAGAACATGATCCCATTCTATACCTGGCTCTTGAAGTGTAATGGAATACAAGGAATTCTTTATAATGCGATGGAGAACTTCCATGGCTTCTTGCGTCTGCAGCTAGTGGACTGAACTAAATATATGTCATACTCCGATTTTCTGTCATAATAATTTTATTAATTCGGAATGAAAGTTGGATCCTATATCAGTTTGACTTTCTCGCATCCTTCCAAATTTACAAAAGTATTATATGAGGTGAGAACAGATGGTTTTGGTGTGTTGGTCTATCATCTCGATACCTATTGGATAACTGGTGTACACATGCACTGTCGTAGGGGTATATTTATTTCTCTTTTTTGTTGTCTTTAACTGTCCCGTTATTTCTGTAAGTAATTTGGACCAAGGCTACGAGAAGAATGGCACTTTTATCATGTTTTTATATAGGCCTGTGGAAATACCTAATTTATGTTTTATCTTGAGACATGTTTGTGTTGGCGCCAACCCATTAACTTTTAGATTCGATAAAATCTTTCATAAGTCGACTCTACAAATTTGATAGCTGTTTTGAAAAGTTCTCCTTTTCGAAAGATAAACACCGGTGAAAGAAGTTGGATGGGGCGGGGAGTGGAACAGAAAATTATCATGCTAACATATTTTTGATTAGACTATCTCAATGTACGTATTTAGGTGTTATAATATTTTATTGGGTTATCTTTCAAAAAAACGAATTTTTGAAACAATAGGTATCAAATTTTAAAGGTCAGATTATGAAAGATTTTATCGAGTCTAAAAGATTTTCAACTTGTGAGCACTTGCTTTAGTGTGTACTCTCTAAATTTGAAATCAATGCCTTAAACCGTTTTAAGTTATCATGGACGAAATTTCAAGCATACGCGAAAAGACTACAAATAGACAGATATCTGTCAATATTTTAGTGGGACTTCAGAACGTGAAAATCTGTTGAAATGCTTAAGTGGATATGCAGCTTAGGGTAAAAATACCTTTACAATTTTAAATTAGAATTTATTTTTTCAATGCACAAATTTGTAATTTACTGTTTTTGTTAGATAAAACTAGAAACTTGGGAGCTTAATAACGATTTTTTTCGTTAAAGCTTTCTATTTAATATTATTTGCATTAATATAAACTCAAAACCTTTTATATTTATGAAAGCTTTCATAGTTAATAATCATAAAAAACAAATTTTTGGTAAACTGTGTAATATTTATTAAATTAACTTTATACGCTTCGAAAATTTCTTGTTTGCTTTTTCAACAAAAACTGACAAAACCTTTGATTTGATGCTAAATATATTTTTTTCGAATTCATTTTTGAAATTCGCAATAGCAATTTCATATGTTCCTGTATTTAAATAGCAAAATTTGTTTGGTTACAATTTTATACTAATAGATGGTGTATGTAGATAGATTTCAAGGCAATATGGGAAATCGATATAGACGGTGATGTAGGGAAACTAGCGATTTTAACCTTAGCCATGTGAGCAGGGCTATGATTGTTTAAAATGCTATCCCAGATTTTGTTAAAATGCAAATAAATTTTAATTAGTCTCATCAATCATAGTTCTTAAGTAAACACAATTTCTATGTATATTTATTAGTACTACTATAATGATACAGGAAGTCAGTTTTTTGGTACTATTCATTTTATTCGCAATTTTTGGCCGAAATTATTTGCGCAAATACACCCAAATTTATAAATTCAAGCACCCATTTCACCGTTAATTTATGGGACTGTACAACGTCGTTGAATTTACCACGATTTTTGTCTTCAACCTACGCCGTTTTGGGTATCTAAATCCATAGATTTTTGGAAGTTTATTGTGCAAATTAATATGCGATATTGATGTTGAGTGCCAACATGTATTTTAATTAAAGTAGTTATTAATAAAGTACCAACAAAACACAACTTCTGCACAATCTATTAATGAGCGCCGATAATCATGTTCGATTTAAAAAAGAGATCTTTAAATGATCAAATCACTCCCGAAGGTTTCCGAGCCACAATTTTCATCTTATATGTTCATGGTTTTCTTCGATAATTTTTTGTAGAACACACTACATTAGGTAGTATACAACTGACGTCTCACTATATGGCTGTAGTACTACAGTTTAGCACCTTGGCGATCAACTTTGAGAAACTGTCTGTTACAGAGTAAAATATTTTTTTGTAAGGTAACAAGTCGTTTAATAGCTGATCGTCTCGAGTCTGTCACGATGGTACCACATATTTCAAAAATCTAATCTTTTTAAAGTTCTAATTGCACCTCGATGAGTTATGGAGTTTTCTCTACATCATTTATAACTTTTAACCATTGAAAATAATCAAATTTTCCATTAAGAGTGCCACGTAGCAATTTGAATGAGTGTATTTATTAGAAACGTGACAAAAAAATCTTTGACCGTCTAGCTCTAAAGTTATCGGCAGAGTAAGGGTAGGTCT
>JAHWXV010117714.1:0-11619 GCA_024586415.1 Phrixothrix hirtus
ATATATATATATATATATATATATATATATATATATATATATATATATATATATATATATTATTTCATCTGGTCAACTTTGACGTCTTGTACAGAACTTCATATAAAATTTAGCATAGTGTTGTGCAGTTCTTATACGCGAAAAAGATCAAAAATTATAAGGCGATGACTGGAAAAATGATGCAAGATACGAGGATCGTCCAGAAAGTAAAGAACATCTGCGCATCATACGCAGCAGGCAGCTCGGGTCCCAGCCTTAGTGTGAGCCGGGTTTCGTTGCGGTAAGGCCACGTTTTGTGATCATTCAAAATGGCTATGCCAATAAGGAATCCCGCCAATGTGAAGTGCCTAGTGTCATTCGCTTTCTGAATGCAAAAAATGTTCGGCCTATCGAAATTTATAGGCAAATTAAGCAAGTTTATGGTGAAAATGTAATAAACGAGTCTTCAGTGAGGAAATGGTGTATAATGTTTAACCAAGAACCAGTGTGCGCGATGAAGAACGGAGTGCAAGGTCATCACTCATTACTGACAAATTGAAAGTGAAAATTGAAGAAAAACTTCAGGAAAACCAGCCTTTCACTTTGGGCGTATTACCCGAAACTTTTTTTACAAATTTCACGATCTCTGCTACATGAAATCGATACAGAGCACCTGAGCTACAAAACAATTTGTGCTCGTTGGGTGCCTAAGGTGTTGACGGATTTCCACAAAACGAAATGGATGGGAGCAGCCCTTGAATTTTTAACTCAATCCGAGAACGACAGTGACAAATTTCTCGTCCGCATTGTAACGGGAGATGAAACTTTGATTTCTTACAAAACGCCGGAAATCAAGCGTCAATTTATGGAATAGCATCACTCGAACTCACCCTCAAGACCTACAAAAGAAAAACCAAATTTGATAACCAGGAAATTGATGGATACGGTTTTTTGGGACCGAAAGAGATTAATCCACTTAGAGTTCATGCCAAAAGGTGAAACAATAAACTCGGCGGCCTATATTGAAGGTCTGAAACGCCTTCGGGGCGCCATTCAAAACAAAAGGCGCGGAATGTTGTCGCCAAAGGTGGTTTTGATCCACGACAATACTCGACCTCAAACCAGTGCACAAACACAGGAAGAACTTCAAAGAATTAGGTAGGAAATATTCGGGCATCCTCCTTTTAGCACTGACCTGGCATCAAGTGACTTCTATTTGTTTCCGAAATTGAAGAGTTTTTAGGCGGAAAACAGGTTGACAACGACGAAGACCTCAAAGAAGCAGTAACATCATGGTACCGAAAAACTGATTACACGATACAACAAGTGCCTTGACAGCTACGATGATTACATCTAAAAATAGAATAAGGTTCTGTGATATTGTAAATAAAGTTTTGTGCTGCTATCTTGTTTTTTCTTAGCTATAGACAAACGTTCTGGACAAGTCTCGTATAATGGTGGCAGTAAATTCTAAATATCGTCTTAATGGGAAATTTTCTCTTAAATAAAAGGGAATGTTAGTTAACTATCAGGGTATGTTTGTTACCGAACATACCTCTTGGCTAGTTTTCCTGCTTTTAAAAATTCACGTTCTTTAAATGAAGTTAAAAAAATCGATAAGAAACTTGGAAATGAGAATAAAGGAAATAAATGGAGTAAACGAAGTGACGACCTAAAAACACTCTAAAATGAGAAAAACACACGATGGAACATTTAACAATTTATTTAAAAATAGTACGTAATAATATATCCAAGATGTATCTTACTCATGATGTATAATACAATATAAGAGGTATTGGAACCAAAAATAAGCGCCTGAATGCGTATTAGCGGTTGAACTAAAACGGCGACCCATTAGTGCGGGGGAGGCATGAATCAAGTTCAAATACTGTTGGTGTATGTAACTACAGCGCAGTCAGATAACAATGCCGGCGCCAGTCTCAGCTACCTTGTGGATGCCAGACTTGGTACTCTGAAATCTGTCAAGGCTGTAATTTCCACACTTGTGGACTCATGAAGAAAACTAATGCTCATCAGATTCGAGAATCTCTATTTTCGTGACATATCATGTGGACTTTTAAACTTGTAGAATGCCTGAGTGGAATTTCTGTGCATTATACGCGGTTTAAGTGATTGACTTGATACTACTTCCTATTTACCTTTAGTTGCACAGTTAGATATATTATCCTTTAGCTACAGATCTATATTTGCGTAGTTCTTATCTTTGTCTTATATTAGTTCCTACTTCTGATTATTGTCTTATGCTTATTGCCTAAATTACATAAGTATATTTTAGGTTGCGTAATTTAGTTGAACTTTTGAACTGTAAAATGCAAGACCTTATGATTGCGATATGTGTTCCTTTAAATTATTTCTTTGCATATATCAATGTAATTTCGCAAACGGTCTGTTGCCTGCGTTGATGTTTTAGTTGTAAATCGGATCACTTAAATATTACATTGGATTAATATAAATTATGCCCCTAGTCTTTAAATTTCTAATACATATAATACAATTTTGTAATACAGAGTCAATTTATCAGGCAACCATATAGTTTCGTGGGGTTTTTGATGGTGAAATATAAAAATTTATTTCAACCCAGAAATACATTATTATTTACCTCCATACTGAATGACCTTTCACCAACGCGACACCAACTTTGTATTCCGGAATTATGGAGATCTACGGATTTTGTCAGCTCTTGACGTTTGTTTAAGAATATTGGATAAATTAAGCGATATTTAATACCCTGCACATTAATGATTGATATAATTTTAGTTAAACTAGGATCCATTAAAATAATTCAGAAATCCATGTTATAAAAGAAAGAATAAAGCTAAATTAAAGATCTAATACACCTCGTATTTTTACTTTTGAAATATTGCCTAGTAATTTTAGAAAATTTTTGCAATGCATATAAAATCATGAATCAATAACGAACAAGGTTAAAGCTGTGTGTTACAAAGTATAAAGTTATACACACAAGGAATTAACAGGCATGATACCATTTAAAGGTTAAGAAATAATTAACTGGGTTACAATTCAACAAGTATAAAGATATTTTTCTCGGCACTTTACTGACGGGTTGTGACCTTATCGGAGGGGAATACGAACAATCTCGTGAGAAAAATCTGAGGCGAGGGGACAGACACGCTTGTATTAGATGGTGTGAAGGTATTCAGTGCTTGTTCGGGTGTGTCTTCTTTATTTTTAGGAAAGTAATATGTGCCTTTATTCAAGTTGTAAAGTACCTGCCTGGCTTTCGGCCTTTAGGCAGTAAATCCAAGTTATTTTGGGCTAATCCATTTAATATAAAAACGGCCAATTTCTGTTATGTATCATCCTGCCCATGGGAGTTATCTATCCAAAAAATTAAGAGCTAGAAGCGCTTCCCGAGCCCAGAGCGTTTTTCCACCTGTAAGTGTCTTATATTTTCTTTTGTTTTTTCCTTGATTACTCCGAACTTGGTAAAGGAGGGCTACCTTACGCCTACACGCATCTACCTACCGTCGCGCTATCACTGACTCACCCAGTTTTGTTTATTTAAAATAACGTAAAGCTAGATAAAGGATGTTACCGTCCGTTATATACAAATATCGAGGAAATAAATGAATTACGGACTTAAAATACCTGTAGTAGCGTTGAATAAAATTAATTCAATGAAATATTTTAGGTTTGTAACTTGAATCATTAAGGCTAACTGTTTATATCACATTTACTATAGTACTTTAACTTGTTAGTTCTATAATTACTATTGTATCAATAACCTGGGTACCCATTTTGAATATATGTTGCTTATGTATTTGCTTTTAAATATTGTAGGTGTCGTTAGCGAAATCTAGAGTTCATTTATTATTTGTCACCGTCAATCAATCTCTTCTAGTCGTAATAAGCTAGATTTTGTAAATAAATTGTTCTGAGCCTAGATTTCGTTAGCCAATGTCCTTTGTTCTTAGAATTCAAGTGCTATTTAATTTCTCAAATAATTATTGAATTTCTGTATATATGTGTATTTTCGTGCAAACTGAAATTATATAAGGATGATATTATGCTCAATTTTGGTTATTATTTCAGCAACGTAAAACCTGATTTGCAATTGTAGTTATACAGTGCGCGTACAATAAGTTAGATATCAATTAAATAATTTTCTGGAACGAAAGTCATAAAGCATTTATTTCTAAGTAAATATAACATTCCTTAAAAATCTAAAGTCAGTTAGTTAATTAAATAATATACAGGGTGGTTAATTCTGAAAACCTGTCCTTAGCTATTTCATTTAAGGCACATCACGCCCTAAATTTTTCTAAATAACGTAAATAATATTTAAAGCTTCCGTTAACATTTTCCATTGATTTTTATACAGAACGATCATAAATAAGTGAGCATCTTTAGCATTAACACACTTTTTTTTCAGTCTTAATCCAGTATCTGCAATACCATTAGAGTGTCTGTCTCCACTTTTAAGGTAGATCACTAATATTGTGATATACAGGGTGTTTCGCAAACATCATCTAATTGCAGTTTTGACTTGAGAACAGTGGCCCCAACCTTTTACCGATTTTGTCTTAATTCTACAGTGTTTAGCTTCGCAAGTATCGACGAATCATGCCTCGCTCCACTGTAGTTTTGCCAGCCATGATTAAACACTAGTGATTTCTGCCACATGCGTTATTGTCAATTTAGCCTGTGCCAATTTTGAATCAAAAAATTGACGGATTGGAATTATCGCATCATTTGGAATGTTGAACTCTTTATGCCTCATACAGTTGTCAAGAGCCAAGAAAAGATAGTAATGATTTGGTAAAATGCCAGGCGGGTGTGGTAATGTTTCCCAGCCAAGTTTAGAAATTTTTGCAGTATGAAATCTAGCGATGTCCTGTAAGAATAGTATTTCCTTTAGACAGATCAAACAAGGCTGTTTTCAGATTATTGCCGTTCATAATAGACCCCAGCAGTGATGGTTCATCCCTTAGTCAAAAACTTACAATGGACCATTCTGGCTGCTGGCCACCAAATACACAATTTTTTTAATGTAAGGAAGCTTTTGGTATGCATGGTATTGGATCAGTCGATCACAACTACTAATACGAATGCTTAGAATTGAAGTATAATATTCATTTCCCATCGCAAATTAACAACCGACTAAGAAAAGGTTCATTTTCATTATGTGAAAGGTTTACCGAAACAAATAGTAAGACGGCTTAAATTTTATCATTTGATAATTCATGTTGGACCCATGTGCTTAATTTTCACGTTTTTACTAGCTGGTGGAAGTGTAAACGAATGGTTTCATCGCTCACATTGTACGTTTACGCAAGCTCTAAACACGTTGTATTCGAATTTGCCCCGATAACGTCTTTAATATCCTCGTTGTTAATGATTTTCGATATTCCAGAACTTATAGAGTTATAGAATTGCCAAGCTTCCTGTTTGATAGAATTTACATTTTTATGTAATAAATTTTATGGAATTAAGACTTAATAATTAACTTTGTTTGTATTAAATGTTTTGTTGTGTATAATAGAAATATTCATTAGTTGTTGAATTCTGCCGTTACATAGTTTTGACTCTTACCGTTAAGTTTTGGACTATTGTTGTATAAGACTCCTTTGTTTATATTGATATCTTCTATTACCTGTTATAAAAACGTATACTATTTTCTTTTTATTCTGTAGAATTAAAACCTGACATGTTAAGTAATAATTTGTATACAAAAACAAATTTACTGCAATTTACATTTACATCTGGAATTATAGAAATCCGACATAAATTATAACGAATAAACAACAATATTTGATGATACTATTTTAGACAACCAAACTAACACTGCTGCCTAACTTGGATATTTAATGGCACTAAAGTACTTTTACCATAGACGTTTAGGAGTTTATAAGAGTGTATTTTTAATAAACATAAACAAATATTTAATAATAATTTACACCAGTATTGTACAAAATCAATATCCGTTTACATCATAACAGACGCGTAAAATTGTTTCATTTCCTATATATTACATTTGCTTATTAGTATTACGCTATTGGAATTTCCTTTTAAACATTTTGTTGTTTTAATGTAATTTGTTACAGTAGTTAGTGGCAAATTATTACCAATTAATTAAAAATCCGCTTATGTATTTTGACAATTTTAATCCGATAATTTCTGTAAATTTTGATCACAAGACTAAAAGGATAAACATGACCAGATTCTCTAGATGTTTTTAAATGTTTAGTGCTCAATTACCAAACATTATTGCTCATATTTTACCTTTGCTTCCTTATAATTTAGAAATAGAATTACCACCGGTTTCATGAGACTCTACCGGTGTGCCTGATTCGAATGTCGTAATGCTAAATACATAAGTTTGTTTAATAATTATGGGCGCCGAGTCTTTTAGGCTAGATCGCAAAGTATAGTATAGTGAATACAAACCAAGTAATATTTGCACAAATAAAAAACAACAAGTTGGTTAACAATGTTTAATAAACATTCCCATTTATAGATGAAAAAAGAATAATAAAACAACGTATTCTTACAATAGTTCTGAAGTGTTGAAATTAAGCTGGTTGTTTTACAAGTATCTAGTAAGTAGAAAGATAGTAACCGGAAGTTCTATAATTCAAATTATTGTGAGCATAATTAACAACAGTATCTAATTCTAGCACAAATAATATCTCATTCCAAGCAGATAGTCAAAATAATCAACTTAAGATATTTGCAACGTAATGCGAATAATTTAGATTTAAATAAAGAAAAATTATTCGTAGGAACAATTAATACTTTTTAAATTGGATTAAATTAAATTACATTTAGGAAAGGTAATTAATATTTATGGCATGTAATGTCCCGTTACTATATTATATTTATATTTATGTTTATTGGACACATTTTGCTACACCCTATATATATTATATATATAATCCTATTTTATTTATTTTATAAAAGAATTAAATAAATTCTTCTATTTGTAATTCAAAAATCTATATTTTATTATACTCTCGAATTCGTATGTGTTTTTATGTTAATTAATTGAAACAATAATAATAAAAACAATTTAATGAAAAACGTTTGAAATTTCCAATAATTTAAATCATATATTCCAGATAAACAGACGCGTCGGTATCGGAGAGAATGAAAGGTGCTTGTATTGTCAAGTTAGTTTCAACGCGACCTTTGAGATGCACGGTCGCTCCTTCCTTTCACTGTGAGGGTTCAACATTAAATATTTGATTTTCGTTTATATCTATAGTTACTATGTAAAATTGTGACATATTTCTAACTATAGTGGAATGAAGAAGTAACGGCAGTCTCGAAGCACCGATACCTTTACTTTTTCGGCATATTGTTTAGAGAAAAGTGGGACAAAATTTCAAAATTGATTAATTTTTATAGGGATCTATGAGAGGAAGTAGCGGGGTGGAGGTTTGGTTAAGGAAAGCATTGGAAACCGGTCATATTGTTTATATAATTAAATATTTGAATCCAAATGCTTCCAGGTAAATTTCTTTATTTTAATTTTATTCTGTTTGGTTTGATTTGGTCAACCTTGGTGTTGACAGCGACCTTTATTATAATCTATAATTTGCACCGATAGTTTTATTTAATATTTTTGAATAAACTTTGTCTTTATTTGCTACGGCTACAAGGCGAATTTGTTAATGAATTTGTTAATAAAATTTAACATCGGTCATGAGATAGCTGGAGGTTATTAGTTTCATTTGGTAAACAATGTATCTGATCTGACTTACTTTCCATGTCATCCCCAAACATATTTTAGAAACTACTTTATTTCGATTATATGAAAATAAGAGGGTTTTTGATAAATTCGTTATTACGTTTTATTAAATTTGGCTTAGAAATTTAAAAAGTTTTACATTTTTATTTTGAAAGTTGTCACAACCACCTTAAGTTTACGTTTTGTTAAGTAATATTTTCCACTGATTACAGTGCTTGTTCAGCAATCGTACTGAATTTATTATGACATCGCGAGCCTCACTCGCGCTGCCACTTTTTCTTTTCTTATAGACACTAATGCAAGACACTGTAAGCAAGCTTCGATTTTGGCATAGCAAAAAATCGATACTATTTAATTAATTACATTTGAATAAATTACCCGTTCAATTTTCTTTCTAATGAATTTAAATTCAATAGAGAAGATTTCTATCTGTATTTCATCTTTACAATGGATCTACATCTGACGACTAATTACTGCACCGAAAACATCGGCTTCCAGATGACGAACGTCTCTGTTTGTTTGCTTTGTATCCATTCGGGTAATACTATATTTATTAGTATATCACTCTAGTCGATAACTTCAACATTATTTCAAGTGTAATTCGCTGTATCATTCAAATACTGTGATAATTAAATTGTTACTGTTATCTGATTTCTTAATTTTTGATAAAAGTTAGAACAACTCACATTGCATAACAAGTGTTAACCAATTATTAACAGCTATCCCCAGATATCAGCCTGAAAACTACTCTGTTAATTACATATAGTAATTATTTGAAAACTAAAACGCCTAAGGCATTGTGTTTTGTAGTCTGGTTATTTAATCTATGATTCACTGTCCCCCCTGAAATTGTGGAGCCGGAGAGCCTTACCGCTGGACGTTTTAAAAACGAACGTGAGGTTGCACACCACATCTCGCCTTCAACCAGTAGACGTTTTTTCCTTATACCGTTGACTCCCAATATAATTCATACTATACTTTTATTAGGTATTACAAAATGTAGAAAGTATTACAAATTCCAACAACCATCCAAAGGTGTTACAAATAATACTCAATTTAGCAACCAAATGATTCTATTAATTTTAAAAAGTTTCAAATAAATGGTAGTATAACTGAATACAAATTTATACAAACAAAAAATGAATATGCTATTTAGATTTACCCCCAAAGAAAATATAAATGTCATTGATAATAATAATTTAGTGATCGGAAAGATGAAAATCAGTTTAGATTCGCTTAAATTTGTAATCAAAACATTAGGTCAATTCAAATTAATTTTCCTTGTGAATGATACAGACTACTACTAATTGCTCGTAGATTGATATGATATGATATGATATGATATGCTACCACAATTACTGTAATGATCAATTTGGAATCACTCACAGTTATATAGGCACGATCACCCTATATTATTAAATCTAAAAAAATCAAATTTTATTAGACCGATCTAGAAATCAACCATACTTCAATCAAACATGAATGCTTTGTTAAACGAAAACTTTCCATTTATTAGAATCGATATTTATTAATTGTAATAAATACCAAGAACACAACATTTATACACTATTAACTTAATAAAATTAAACAGATACATTTTAGTTTGACGCTATTGATTTTACATCAAATAAATTTAAAATAATTAATTCAATACAAAACAAAGCAACATTTTTTCCGGGCTTAAAACCTAACGAAGTCTATTCGATCGCAACGATTATCAGTCTTCGACCCCACCTATAAGTTGGAATTTGTGAACTAAAAACTACTTTGTCAAGTTTAATTTGAAAATGAAATATTGTCACTTTTCTGAAATATACGGTAACCAAAAAATAAACACATGAAGTTGAAATTTCGTTATTAAATTAAATAAACTCAAAGGAATCGAATTAATAATAAATAAACAATCACATATAACGTCCTTATTGGGTAAAACAAACAAACAAAAATTGGACTATACCTCAGACGAATAACGGTATGGACACAGTAAGGATAAAATAGACAAAGCAACTTTTGTCGACTCTACACCGACGCAATAAACTAGTAAATTATTCACATGCTACGAAACTTGTCAAAACGTCTGTTATGACGCGACTTTGACTCGACATACATTATAATACAGTTCAAACTGGATCGCCGCGCTGTTAGTAAACGTACGTCTATTTTCAACGTCGAAACTGTCGTATTTATAAGTATTGTATGAAGTGTCGCCTTACCGCTTACTTGTTGCGAGTAATGCATGTGTCGAGTCGAGCATCTCACCGTTATAATTCGCGTCGCATGTAATGTGTTTTGTTTCAATTAATTACGTATGCTTACTGCGCTTTGCCGACGTCATTTCGGTGTTGACTCGATAAAAGTCGCTTCGTTTGTTTTTAAAACATACAGAAACAATAATTTCACTCTGTCTTAAAGCCTTTAACATTTTTGCCAGCAAACGGTACTACAAATCTTACTTAGGGTTTATTCGCAATGCCCCTATTCATTGTTTACTTTATTTAAATTTTAAAATCTGTAATTGCGCCACACTTAGTATACTTCCTTTTAATTTAACTGCGTTTCTGGTTATTTTGAGCATTATTTCGCCGAACGTCGGTGTTGGCATAGGATAGGGAGAGTTCACGTCGGTATACTACATCTCTATTTGGGGTTTTGCGTCCATCTTCTGAAGTTGTAATGGCGGAGTTGCTACATTTTTCTCCTTAAGTTTAGGAGTGCAAAGTACAGTGGTACTTCCTGTAGACTCGCAATGCGAAGCAAACTTCAGGTATCCATTTGTCCCAAGTGTTTGTGTTTGTTTTTAGCTAATTGCGTTATTACTGTTCATATGACTACTGAATTGGTTTTCGCTGTATAAGTGGTTGTCGGTTTATATTCGATCTCGAACGTTAGTTCCACATTTCGGAATAATTTGTTGGTGTATTGTGGTCCGTTGTCGGAAGTAATTGGTTTAGTGTGCCAAATTGGTATATTATTTTCTCTTTCAGAGCTTCTGTTTCTATTTTAGTTATATTGGTCTGTAGCGGTCTTATTTCTATGCATTTCGTGAATTTATCTTAAAATACTGCTAAAAATTTGTTTCTTTCCTCTGATCTTGTTATTGGGCCTATTAGGTCTATGCTTATTGTGTGCCATGGCCTGTTTATTTTCTTGCATCCCATTTCTCTAACCGGTTTTTGTTGTGACGGTTTGTATTGTTTCAACTTTAGCATTGTTGGATTTGTCTTCTGATGTCTTTTTGCATTCTTGTCCAGTGACAATTCAGTTGTATTCGGTTAATTATTTTGTTCGTTTCTAAGTGCCCTGCGCTCGGAGTGTCGTAGTTTTCTTCGATTACTAATTTTTGTATGTATTTCGGTATATTTCCAATTAGGTATTACGTTTTTCTGTACATCTTCTGTGACAGCGGGGATGTTTCTGTATTTGTTTTCTTTTTCAATCTTGAAATCTTCATATTTGTCGGGATGTTTCTTTATTATTGCTGCGACGGTATCTATCCATTAGCATTTCTGAATCGGAATTGTTTTGATTGCCGTGACAGCGATAATGGATTTTCTGCACAGGGCGTCGACTAGTATGCTAAGTGTGCCTTGTCGGGATTACCATCTGAAGCTGCGTGGCCGCTCTTTGTGTTCGATTTGGTTTATTTTTGAGCCACTGAAGTGATCGCTGATTTTGTGATTGCTTAGAAATGGTATCCTTCGATATATATTGCTATGTATGGCTTATAAAAAACCAAAAAAAAAAATATTTTTACCTATCAAAAAAAATTGTAAAAACCTGAAATGTAAAATTTATGTTTGAAAACCTAAAATTTTCAACTAAGTAAAACAAAATAATTAAACTCAAAACAAAATATTTTATTGTAATCAAAATAAGCAAAAATAAATTACCAATTAATATGGGCATTA
>JAHWXV010117735.1:0-10901 GCA_024586415.1 Phrixothrix hirtus
AATATGATTGAAGAAATTGTAAAAAGAAAGAGAATAAAGAGCGCAAAGAATAGGAGAGCTTGCCAAAAACGTTGTATGAATTTAATGGAAGCAAAAGAAGGGTGTAAGAGAGAAACGAATGGAAAAAAATAGTGAATGGGTGATAGTATAGATAGTAGGATTGGTGGATAATAGTAGAATAGTATGGATACTGTACGGGAGTGTTGGGAGGTGGTAGTGAGAGGGGGTTGGTGCGTGGGTCAATGCAGTGATTGAGAAGGTGGAGGCTTGATACTGGGTTTTGCCTACCCCGTCAAGGGAATGGCATGATGGGTTGTAGTAGTAGTAACAAGTAACTAAATAAACAGATATATTATAAGGCACCATGAGAACTAGGAAATAGAAATATTCACGGCCCTAAATGTAAAATAACAGCAACATCAATAACGTTAAGAGAAAAGGTGTTAAAATATTTTGTAACAGCATATAATTGTGAAGGATATGCAACAAATAAAACATAAGTTTGAATAGAAAAATATCTGGTGCGATATAACACACGACTGTCATTTACGTACATTGTGTGTCTCATCTCACACCCCTGTATCTTTGTTATTTGTAATCTAATTAATTTCAAATTCTTATGAGGTATAAAATCCCTTAAGTGATAGTTCTGCGCAACTAGAAAATCTATTTACTGCAAACCGTCTGCCTACTACGATCCAAAATAGAAACCAAAAATCCAAAAAGCATAATAGACCTTGTTTAATTGTGAAAGTCGTTACGTAAATTTGCTTTAGGCCACTTGAAAACCCCAAAACCCAATTTTGGTTAAAAAATGTTGAATAGCAATTGTTTTATACGTCACCAAAGCTGACTTAGAAATTATTCATTTTTACCTAAAAGAGTGCTCTAGAAAACAACATTTATCCTGGGTTCCAGAGAAATATTCATTGGGAGCTTCAGAGGCACATCATTGGTCATTTTAAACCGTTAATATAATAGTGTCACGAACCTTTTATTTTAAATTTTGGTGGAATAGTAGATTCTTATTTATCTTATTTAAGTTTAATAATTGTACAATCTATTATGCTAAAATTTAACACAGCAGCATTATCTAAAAGCTAAAATAACAAAACGATTAAAACGATAGAAATAAATTTGTCCAATTTTCATCAAACTACCCTGTAGTCTTATATATTTTTCAATACGTTTCCTATTATTTAATATAGTTTTTTGCAGTTGACATGGAGAAGTTTCAATGCATGCCTGTCTGTTTTAGTAATTCCCATAGAAAATAATTCAATGGCGCTATCTCAGGAGATCTAGGCGGCCATAATATCAAAGGGCCGTTACGACCGATTCATCTCATAGGAACATTTACATTCAACCATTCACGAATAACTCTAGAGTTATGAATCAGTGAACCACCAAGCTGCAGTTATAAATTTCATCTAGTATATCTTCGAAATCAGTGTTTGAAAAATCAATAAAAAGTTGCGTTGTCAAATTGCCATTGAGGAAAAAGGGTCCAGCAATTCTGTCGTTCAAAATTTCGCACCAAACATTAACTTTATTAGAATATTGCCTTCTACAGTTTATAAAAAAATTGGGATTTTGGGATGCCCACCACCTACAATTCTGAGAAGAAAGTACTCTATTAGTTGTTAAAGTAGCTTCATCCGTAAACATAATATTTTGCAAAAAGTTCATATTATTTGGAAAATTTTCTTGTACCCATAGACAATATTCCATTTTACTAACTTCATTTTCTTCAAGCGTATGCAAAAATTTCGAGAAACATCAAGCTATAATGTAACCCTTCTGATACTTATTCTAGGATTATTATGTGCAGTATCTAAAATTAAGTCGTCTATACCCAAGCAAATTCTGTGTCGAGGTCTGGACTTGAAAACACTTCCAGAAAAATTAAATAGGGTGTTAAAATTTGCAACTGTCTGAAATGAAATATTTTTACCCGAATGTCCAGCATTAAACTCTCGGGCTGCCTGTCTAAGCGAACGATGATTAACACCCACTAAACGAACTATTTCTACCTTTTCGGCAACTGATAAAAACTTTTCAGCCAAATATCAATAAATCAATTAAGTACGCTACTTAATATGTAGCTTTAACTGACAAATAAGAAAACACTAACTAAACAAAATTTTGTTTTCAATTTCCATAGCAGGTTTAATGTTAAATTAACAAGCGTGTCCTGAAATAACTAATGGTTTAAAATTAACAATGGAGTCCCTCTGAAGCTCCTAATAACATTTCTTTACTTGTATAGTTATTAGTCGTTTTATTTTAGCTTTTAGATAATGCTGCTGTTAAAATTTAGTATAATAGATTGTAACATTAATAAATTTAAACTAGATAAATAAGGATGTACTATTTCACCAAAATCTGAAATAAACGGTTCATGACACTAAGAAATTAACGGTTTAAAGTTACAAATGATGTACCTCTGAAGCTCCTAATAAACAATTCTTTGCATCCTAAAACAAATTTTGTTTTCCAGAGCACTCTTTTAGGTAAAAATGAATAATTTCTAAGTCACTTTTGATAATGTATAAGACAATTACTATTCTACATTTTTTAACCAAAATTGTGATTTGGGATTTTCAAGTAGCCTAAAACCAATTTCCGTAACGACTTTTACAATTAAACAAGGCCTACTATGTTTTTGGATTTTTTGCTTTTATTTTGGATCCTAGTAAGCAGACGGTACGCAGTAAATGGATTTTCTAGTTACACGGAAATATTACTTAAGGGACTTTATACCTCATAAAAATTTGAAATCGATTCGATTATAAATAACAAAAATACAGGGGTGTAAACCTGTGAGATGAGACACACTGTAGATAAACAAATATGTAAATATCCAAAAACGATTAAAATATTATTTATCGGGAACGTTGATTGTAACGGTCACCCACGCAAAACCTGCTTAACTCATCTAACTTCGTCACATTTTTTCAGGAAAACCTATGTTCACTTAAAAGGACGCCAAAGCCATAAGAATTGTAGCAAGTTTCAAAAAAATCGTTATAACTATTTCCGAGAAAATCACAAAAAAACTTAAATATCGCAAGAATAAAGTGGCACTTTCGGTCATTCAATTTGAACTAAATTCTTGTCGTCTCATGTACGGAAGATAGAAAACTTAAATATAGTTTTTAATTTTCATATGACGATTACTTTTTGTGATATGTTGTTCACAACTAATACTCCAAGTGCTTCCAGTTACTCGATTTTCACATTTTATTAAGGAAATTCCTTAGTTAATATAAAACTAAATTCAGTAGCTAAGAAATATACTAGGTTTAAACAAAATCGTAATAGTTGATTTCAAAAAAACCGTGAAAATGAGGAAATCAGAAAATATCTAAAAATGACAGAAATAAAGTGGTAGTTCCGGTTATTAGATTTTAACCAAAAGCATTATTTAGAATACAATACCGATTATAACCTCAAATATAAATTTTCATTAACTAGGGCTTTTAGTTTCATAGTTATTTTATTAAGAGTTAACGGTGAAAGTACTTTTAGTTACCCGAGTTACGGAAAATTTTAAGAGAAACCGCGTAGATTGTATGAAAGGGAATTAAATGTGTAAGAAATACAGGAAATTTAAAAAAAAAAGCTGCAGAGAAAATCTCAATAAACCAAAAAATGACAAGAGTAAGTGGCACTTCCAATTATTTGATTTTAGTTAAATTGTTGGTCACGTGCGACGATATAAAATTTTTTTGTCGAACTTTTAGTTTTCGAATTGCCATATTCACAGGCACAGACGCACACACGCGCACGCCCACGCGCACGCGCACGCACACGCACACGCACACGCACACGCACACGCACACGCACACGCGCACGCGAACGCACACGCGCACGCACACGCGCCTGCACACGCGCACGCACACTGGCACGCACACGCGCACGCACACGCGCAAGCACACGCAGACGCACACGCGCACGCACACGCACACGCGCACGCACACGCGCACGCACACGCGCACGCACACGCGCATGCACACGTAGACGCACACGCGCACGCACACGCACACGCGCACGCACACGCGCATGCACACGCGCACTCACACGCGTACGCACACGCACACGTGCACTCACACGTACACGCACACGCCCACGCTCGGGCTATAACAGTTCCTGCAGAACAAGTTAAGGTGAAATCGCGACGCAGAATACAGTTTGCAACAAATCTGTGCGTCTTATAGTTCCGTGTGTTTTATTAAAGATTGGGATGATAAGACATTATAAAATACATTAAGAAGTGAGTGACCGCGAAAGAATTTCACGTAAATATTGGTTGTAAATCCGAGTGTATATATAATATTAATTATAGTAATTAAGAAAAACTCCGGAAACGATAACGAAATATTATGCAATAACCGAAATGTCAATTAAATGATAAAATACAAATCAGAAAATTGCAACCGAAATAATTAAGCTAATAAAATCAAAATTAATAACCGCACGTAATTAACTAAAGCATATTAAATAGAATTGCACGATATTTCGCAACCGATAAATTGTTAATTAAAGCATGTATATGATACGCTTATCAAAGAGTGTAAGACTGAATAAGCGTTATCAAGCAACGTTCGCGAAACAGAGAATGACATAAACGAATTCTGTATAAAAGAACGAAGCTTTCATTGAACAAGGATTCATTGCGACTTCAACCGCGAAGCCGTAAATACTGCATTCATTACGACTTCAACAGTGAAGCCATAAAGACTACAACGTTAACTTCACCGAAGCTCACGCGCGCATCTACACCGAGAGCCCGTGCACCAGAACAATTTTATTGCATTTAAAAAGCGCTTTGATAAATCGCTAAGAAGGCAAACCGTCCGCTTTGGTTTAATTCAATCATAAACCGTTGATGCAGTATTTGCAACTGTAAAACTTGCCCAGACATCCGTAAGGGTAGAGCAGCCCCTTTAAGCACCCGCTCATAAAGAACTTATTGTTGGAAGCATCTGTGTTGCGAACTTTTCCCGACAATAAGATTTAATTAGCGTGTCCTCGCTCTGTGTTGAATTTGTAGCAGTAGCGTCGACATCGCTAGGACTCGCCGCCAGCGTAAACACCAATCATCTCTGTGTTGCACCTGTAGCGAGGTATTGCCTAACATTCACGACCTCTTCCTGTGATATTTTACCTCGTCATGTGGCATCTGTCGCGTGCAAGATAAAAATATCATTGACCGAACAGTATAAACCATTTGCACGAGCGTCGCCTGTCCCCGAGTGACACGACCTCGTTCCCTCCCCGAAAGATACTAAGCTTGTATATAGAAAGTATCAGGCGAGCAGAAAAACACGAACGGACGTATAGTATTTCTAGAGAAGCTACAAAGTGACATTCCACGCTTATTAAAAACTAATTTAATGTCGCGACGCGTGCATCTACATTGAAAACTTCCGTTCACGTCAAACCGAAATTGTATTCATATATAATTATTAATTATAGCCTCCTGTAAATATGTACCGGATATCTGAACCGTTAATTCAAATTACCTATATATACTTTTATTTTGTCATTGAGAATAAACTTACATTTGAAGGTTTGCACCTCTTATTATTGCAGCCGAATATAGTTCTTAATATTCCTGATTAGCGAAAGATCGTTTCGCATATGAAGTCGCGATCGGTCCGTTTTAATACTAAACTTTCTTAGATTTAGGACAGCGAACACCGAAGCATCATCGGAGGGAACTTCAGCGACCACCAGACCTAACCATCCAACCCGGACCCCAACCGACGAGCAGAACCCGGCTGCAAAAATATAAATAATTTTTCTCAATCTTGTAACACGAAGATACCATTTTGAACCGTTACAACGCACACGCACACACACGTGGACACGCACGCGCACACGCACACGCACAAGCACACGCACACACACACAGACCAATTTCCACAAACATGATTTTCGTACCCAGGAGATTGAAAAACGTGTATTTCCACTAAAATTTCGACATCGAAAATTTTGGTCAAAAACAAAACCACTCTTTTACTTATATTTCATATACGTTAAAAATGTAAAAAAATAATTCAATATTAATAAATTTAAAAAAGGTAATTCTTCCAAGGTTTTTATGCGATTGATTATGCTTTGATACAATCAAAGAAGCTAAATTATAACTAACCCAGCCGATATAAGGGGTTAGAAATTGGCACTAGTAAAGTGAAACGTTTGAGTCATATGCTTTCCGAAAAATATGTGACAACTTACTCAAAAAAAATCGGTTTGTACGAGAATGGCCACAATAAAAAGATAAACATTAATTATGAGGCTTCTTGGGTTATGTACTTCCTATCGTCGATTTGTACATGGATTTGCAGATATCACAAAACCCGTCATAAAACTTACAGAAGTAGGTCAACCGTATTCATTTGAAGCACTTAACAAGCTTTTGTAACCACAACCATGCTCAGTCACCCTAGAATCAAGGGGAGATTTACCTATGCTAGCCACGTTGGCATGGGTGCAATGCTCTCATAATTCCAAGGTTAACAGGAACGAGTAATTGTAGATTTCGGAAAAGTGTTGTCTAAACCGGAAAAGAGCTATTGCGTTAAGCGCGAGGAACTGGTGGCGTTGAAGAAGACTGTTGAATACAATTACAGATACGTTGATGGGCGAAATTTCTTACTAAGAATTGATCACGCAAGGTTTATACAACTACTACAGTGTAAGTATCCAGAAGACCAAACAGCGGGGGAATTGATTGGCTACAATAGTAACTATTTCAAATTGAGCATCGTAGTGGACGAAATAATTGAAACGCTCACAGTTTATCAAAACAGCTCTGGGCAGAAGACTGCAAATACTGCACTCGATTGAAAACAAAAGTTGAAGACCCTCTTTGCAACCGTACTGGAGTAATAAACGATGACGAGAAACAGGATAATATCAAGTAAAGTCAAGATAGTAACCAAGATCTGGAATTTTGTTAAAATGGAAGCATGAAAATCAAACACCAGGTGAGAGGGAACGGCCCCATTCATCACCCTTATTAAAATATATTCATCTCAATAGCATCTCTTGTAGGTTCAGCGTGGCCTTTTGAAGAGTACACTGGAAAATTATGGTGGAAGTAAAAGACGAATTCAAATGGTGGTTACCAAACACTGAGTAGCATAGTTTTGCGACAACTGTATAATAGTAAATCAGGAAGGGCTCTAGAAAACTGTAAAAAACTGTAGAAAATGTCCGTAAATGGTTTTATTGGATAAACTGCAACGATGATGTTAGGAAGTTGTGTCGAAAATGTGTAACATGCGCTTCTGGGAACGGTTCACTGAGACAATGTGAGTAGCCCATTCGAAGGAGTAGCACGCGATGATATTGAGTGACAAATTCTGTTTGCCATTCTAACCTAGTTTATACGTTTAATGTCCATGACGATCGATCAATATACTTGAAGATTTTTAAAATGTATATGTTTAAAGTAATTTTGTGGACAACAAATGATGAATTTGAATAGTGAGCATTATCAGGCTATGACTTTTTGTGGCTTCAAACGTGGCTTAAGCTGTAAGCAATGTTTCGATATAATCAATTGAATAGTTAGTGGCAAGCCGGGTTCTTTAGCTACCAAAATGCGGCGGTACGATAAATTTCAACCTAGTCTAAATACTTTAAACAACACACTTTTGAGAACCTAAACCAAAAACAGCCGTTACCCAAAACAATACTGTTCTTCTTCATAACGTAGTAGAGGAGGGCCAACATGTTATAGTAAAGAGTATTCAAAAAACTCTCAAGATTGGCGTTGAAGCAAGCTTTATTCCCGTTTTATACCTCACAATTTGACTCTAGTTCAAAAAGAAGACCATGCAAA
Source organism: Phrixothrix hirtus (assembly GCA_024586415.1). Taxonomy (NCBI): domain Eukaryota; kingdom Metazoa; phylum Arthropoda; class Insecta; order Coleoptera; family Phengodidae; genus Phrixothrix; species Phrixothrix hirtus. The sequence continues at coordinate 7,859 of JAHWXV010117735.1, forward strand.
ATGGTTCAGTTCTATATTCGATCGCTTTAACAATTGACCACCTCATCTGGTGTACAATATCCCTGTAGCCGGCGAAACTTGGGTATACTGTTATGATGCGAAAAAAAGGAACAATCTGCAGTTTGGAACTTTGAGAATGAGTCCGCTTCATCAAAATTTCTTCCTGAAAAAAGTTGAAACGAAAATCTGGTCGCCACATTTTTTGGAATTACTGAATATGTTTTCCTTATAACGCAAGTAGATCGCAGTACTGTTAATAGTGAATGACGTACTACGGTTTGTTTACCTCGCTTTACTTCCACATGTAAAGGACAAGTTACAGGGTTTACTTTTTACATTAATCTAAGGAGCGGTAGACGTATTTAAAAGTGAAATCGAAAACCTAACACGGGAAGTTGGAAAACAGCTTTTGATGATTTTATGAATGAGAAAATTCATTTACTGTGAAGGGAAATTCTTTGAAAAATTATAAATAAGTGTCTTGCTTACCAATTGTGTATTATTTTGCTATGCTCAGTGGAAAGAGAACAACACCCACATTCTGGTTATGATGCACTATTTTAATAAATGGGCCTAAGCATGCACTCTATCAAATCAAGAGGCAATTGTACCACCTGAGACCTTGGCAAAACACCTATTTAGCCGTTTCAGAACTCTATTGGAATTGCATTCAGACAAAAACGGGGTTTTGAGTCAGTCCTGTTCCTAGGCCTTGTCAGCTGATGAAAATACACAGGACTAGAGTGACTTCTCTTTATCCACAATCAAACAGAATGACGGAACGGATGAATCGAATGATGGGAAAATATTTGGTAAAGGCTGCCTCAGAGCATCGAAATGATCAGGACCTGTACCTACATCGCTAAACGAGACGACAGGAGAAGTTCCAGCTAGAATGTTGTTTGGGTGTAAAATTAGGCTACCGTGTGATATGGAGTTTGGTAGTAATTCCAGAAAAGTGGAGGTCACTATAAATGAATATGCAGAAAGTTTTTGAATGAAACTAAATTCAATTTCACGAAAGAATCTGTAACAACCTTCAGATTATCAGTGTTCGAAAGAAATGCATGTATGATGTATGTCCAAAGGGGGATATTTCAACCAAATGATCACGTTTGGTTATGTTAGCTCGAATACGACGAGACGTCTTTCTAAAGTTGCAAAGACTCTGGGAAGATCCGTATAAAGTTCTAAAAAGTTCTGCGATATAATATATTGACTAATGAAATTTCCCATCTAGAGGAGACCCTAAGGTGATTTACATACATCAGATGGCCTTACACGCTAGGAAGAATGTACACCCAGAACAAATAGAACGTAAATAAAAGACGAATCGCATTGAGTTCGAAAATAAACGAGTCAAAAAGAGGGGAGCCCGCAAATCTCGATTTGGAGTTTGAACAGAAAAATACAGAAATCTATTTGATGTTCCAGAGGATTGCCTGGTTCAACGTGTTATGAAAGACGTCCAAATGTCCCATGATATCGCATTCGCATTTAGAAATAGTTGTTGCAGCGTAGAAGAAATACAATAGCAACGGCCATAAATACTGTGCTACCAAAGCCAAGGTAGGCGAAATATCTACAACCCCGTTACGAAAGCTTTGTCTCATTAGAAGTCACATGAAAACTCGTGGAAGGTGTTGGTGACCTAAGAAAGCAAATTTGTACCAGTTCTTAGCTAGATGGAAGTTCGTTTGTGGGTTACATAGAATCCAAGAGGAACTCCACCAACGCCGTAATCTGTGGAGTGCTCCTTTTTCAAGAAATGGGGTTACAAATATGGATTGCAATATAGATTTCGACATTTGCAAATAAAGTTAGGGCCATCGCAACAGCAACGCCCAAGGTCGCTGTTTTAGGACGTATCAATATAAGGAGGGAGGATTATAACAAGATTAATGATGACAAGCATTTTATGAATGATTCTAGAACATCACAGATGGTTCCACGGAGCTAATATAAATGATGTAATCACGAGTTGCCCATTATTGCAACTGATACCTAACTAGATTGAAGTTCACAGCAATGAGTCATGGAATTGAAATTTATGGCATTCCATTCTATATAACATAATGATATAAATTCCTTCAGGATAGTTGCCGTTTTAGTTATTAAAAAGTAAACGAAACAACAAAATGGCTTCGAAAAGATGTTTAATAAATTGATTGATATAATGTAAAAATTTTAAAAATTAAACGTTTCGACTCACACAGGAGTCTTTACCAATAGGTTGACAATTTAAGTTTTGAAAAAGAAAAAAAAACAATTTTTTAAGTAAGCCAAAAAAAACTAAGATAGGTTGATTCAAACCATCATTAAATTAATTAACATGATGAATGAATGAGACTCGTGCAGTTCCATTTTATTTTGTAAATACAACAATGAGTGAGTTTAAATGTAATTGGAGACATCATAGTGTCCAGCGTTCAATTTTATTTTGTAAATACAATAATGAGTGAATTTAAATGTAATTCTAGACATGATGGTGTCCAGCGTATTGATAATCTGGAGTAAAATTATACAATAATCGTTACTAACTGATGGAACCAACATGTCTGCCAAAGATGAAACATGAAGGAAATGCATTTCTTAAAATGGAACTGCACAAGCCTCATTCATTGATCATGTTAATTAATTTAATGATGGTGTTTGGCGGTCGCGACTTTTATTGATGTTTTATCAATTAATTTTTGGCTAGTCGAGCGGTACTGTTTATTTAAATTCAATTTAAGGGGTCAAAGCCAATCACCCTCACTTTGTGGTAGCCTGTCCTTTGTGCATGGACAACCTTGAATAATCATTTACCTTTTACAACTTTGGTACCTCCAATTTCAGCTTTTATATCTTGAACAAATAACACCAAATTGCAAACAAATATTTATTAAAATGAATTAATATCAAGCGTACATGTAGTAATTAATAAAAAAAAGGATAAAATATTTTAAATAGTTTTCTATTTAATACTTGATGATCAAAGAAGGTTAACTTAATTTTTTTGATTGATATTGTCTTCAATAATACAAAATGATTAAAATTTATA
>JAHWXV010117741.1:0-14060 GCA_024586415.1 Phrixothrix hirtus
CACACAAATCATTAAAATATTAATTTATTTTTATTTTGAGGACGATAATTGCAACGGTCACCCATCCAAGTTACTCGCCAGACAAAACCTTGCTTAACTCAAGAGATTTTTCTCAATAACCCACTTCAACAAATTTTCTCAGAGAAACCAATTAGTTGATGTAATATAGCATTACAGGCGCTAGAAATTTAGCGAGTTCAAAAAAAATCGTTAGAGCCGTTGTCGAAACAATTGCAAAAAACCTAAAAATCACAAGAATAAAGTGGCACTTCCGGTCATTAGATTTTAACGAAATTCTTACAGGAAAGTTCTAAGGCGGGAAAAACTTATATATAAAATTTCACTTTTCTACAACGTTTGGTTTTCGAGATATTTTGACAACTATGTACACACACGCGCGCACGCACCCACGCGCACGCACACACGCGCAAGCACGCACGCACGCACGCACGCACACACACAGACCAATTTCTAAAAACATGTTTTTCGGACTCAGGGGACCTGAAAACTTATGTATTTCCGCCAAAAACTGGACATCGAAGATTTTGACCGAAAACATGACTTTCTCTATACTATATTTCATATACGTAAGAGAAAGTAAAAACACATTATCATAATCGTCTTTCTGTTGTGTCAAAGTACAATAAATACATGCGGGGAATAGACATAAATGATATACTGATAAACTACTACCGGATGAAGACAAAACTACGACGCAACGTGGAACACCAAAATAATTCTTCATTTTTTCTATGAGGCTGTTACTAATTCTTCAATCAGATAGAAGAGTTTTTTGTGAAATACATGCTATTTCTTGATTTCAAGGCTATTATTGCTGAAAGCCTTATGAAAGAGGGCATCATAAAAAGGCAAAAGAGCCTTGGAGAATAAGAAGAATGTCCTCCTAGATAGAGGTTTTAAGTTTGCAGGCATGATATATTGGGCATGCGTCTAAGATTTCACATAATAAGAACTTGCCATGTTGGAAAAACCCAAGATGTCAAATTAAAACAGTATAAGAAATTTTTGACTTCGATATATTAATGGCACAAAATGAAAAACAGAATTGGCAAACGTGATTTCCTTCTAATCACCAGTTTGTCGTTACCTGTGTTTTACAATTTTTTATACATCTTACGTGGAGTTTTCGAGTTTCTTTTACCAATTAAAAAATAAAATCCAAGCGCGAAATTGGGTTGAAAATTCGTGTAAATCAAATTTCCAGACCAAGTTTGAGGGTCGTTTTCACTCTTAAAATGGTTTTCTTAGCCGATGCTCTACATGTTTGCAAAATTACCTTGTAGGTCATCAGTGGGTAAAATATTTAACAAAACTGAACCTTACGACTACTCTTTCATCAAATGTGGACGTAATGAATCATTACGCAAAAATGAAAGATATTTATTTGCGTTCAAAACTGAAAACCACGTTCTCTTCTTATTCAAACTATTTAGGAATCAGGATTTTAGACTTCCGACTAGGTCGTTGCGCATTAAAGATTTAGGATTAAATTGTTGCATGCCGGCCAAGAAACCACTACACCGGTCATAGACATAAACACTTAAAATGGGCGAGACCATACAAAAACCGGACAGCTGTATATTTGTGATACATTATTTTTTACTGGTTTGTTCTACTGATGAGTCAAAGTCCAGACTTAGCATGATAAACCAGAATTCGTTGGGTGCAGGGTAAGTATAAAATTTAAAAATAAATATTCCATAAATATCGTGATCTGGCCCATCATCCATAGTAACTAACTGGTTACGTTTATATGGTTAATAGTACCATGTGACAAAATCAGTACATCCAGGTTTTGAACATAAAAATATTTGCACAACTACAAGAAGAGTTTCCTGATAAACATTTCACATTTGTGCATGATTCTGTACTCCACTATAAAGCAAAAAATATCGATACATTTGAAAAAAACAAGAATATTAGAGTTTTCCAATGGCTTGAAAATTGTTCAGATTCAAACTGCATCGAGGGGGACTATAGCGTCAACTGATTAAACACTTAATTGAAGTATGGAGTCACAAATAACTGCTTAATTTCGTGAAACACGAGGAACTCGGCTAAAAATATCCAAATGTCACGAAAAACTTTGTTAATGCGCTTGTGTTTAATGAGGGGATACCCCACCACCGTTGCACATACAAAAATAATACAATTAAACAATCGTAGTAGCTTAATTTATTTATTAACCAATATCTTTAGCACAATGGTTCGTAAAACGTACCAATGCAATAGTAGAAAATTTAAAAACGCGGTGTACTTTATGTGCCACCGTATCTTGACAGTAATATAAAAATCTGATGTGAGCCAACGCACGACTTTCTTTTACGTTCCCATAAATATACACTAAAACAAATTGAATTTTAATGTAAGAACAGAAAAATTTATCAATTTAAACAAAAAGGAAATGATGTGTAAATAACGCACACAAATCAATAAAATATTAATTTATATGTATTTTAGGAACGATAATAACGATTCATGTTACTGAACATGCCAAATGTTTTTTAAATCTGGAATTTTTATCCGATAACTCACTTGTCGCATTTTTTGAGAGAAGCCAAAGAATTTGCAGAAAACTGCATACAAGGCATAAGAACCGTAGTAAGTTTCAAAACAATTTCTAGAGCTATTTTTGAGAAAACAGCAAAAACTTAAAATCCCAAGAATAAAGTTGCACTTCCGGTCATTCAATTTTAACTAAATTCTTGACATCGTTTGTCAGTAAGGTAGCAATTTAATTTTTCTACAATGTTTATTTTTTGAGATATGCTGTTCACAATTAATACTTTAAGTACTTCCAGTTACTCGATTTTCGGAAATTTATTGGAGATATCTGTTAGTTCATATAAAACAGAGTTAAGTAGCAAAGTTGAAAAAAATCGTTAGAATCTATTTAAAAAAATCGTAAAAAACTAAAAATTCTGAAAATATCCATATAAATGCGATTTTAACTGAATTCTTAATTTAGCATACACAGGTAAATATGACCTAGGACTTTTGGTTTTAGTTATTTTATTCAGAGTTTAGGGTAAAAGTACCTCTGGTTATTCGATTTACAGAAAATTTTGTGAAAAACCGCCTAAATTATAAGAAAGGGCATGAAATCGCCAAGAAATATAATAAGTTTAAAGAAAATCATTAGAAGCAATTTCGAAAAAATCGCGAAAAAATAAGAAATGACGGGAGTGAAGTAGCACTTCCTGTGATCCGATTTTAATCAAATTGTTGCGGTTACGTGATTGATTAAATCTATTAATTTTACAAGGGCCTATAATTTGACCCCACACTAAATGTGATAATATTTTTTACACGGATACAAAAGCTACGAAAAATTCTTAAACAATATAATTTAGAATAATAATAAAATACTTTATACACTATGGAAGGACAGTACTGTTTTCTTTATGCAAATTTCAAGGCAAACACATATAAAACCTAAATTTGTTTGATTCTATAACATGTAAATTAATAATTAATTCGTATACATAAGTGATTAACAATAATACAAATCAATGTTTTAAAACTTTGTTCCTCTTTGATTTCCCAAATTCTATATATGTATATATAAATTGGATCTATTGCTATAATAAGAGAAAGTATCAATTTAACCAAATTTGCCGAATTAAAACTTAAGTGCTTAAAATAACATTAAACCACATAAAATGCTTATAATTGAAAAAGAAGTGAAATGAAAACTATTTTAGTGAATTACTTAACTAGCGATATCCCTTGTAATTAGACGTAAAAAAGCAATCTAAATAATTTTGTTGTAAGCTGTTTTATATATATATACACACACACCTGAAATGAAGTTTTGTGAGAATTTTGCGTATACTTTGATACATTTATCTCGAATAATCTATGAAAGTGTGTGATTCACCTGCGTAACACTTACTGAAGATTAAAGAAATAGATAAATATATGAAAAAATTATATGAAATTGCAGTAAGTTTACTTCGCTTACTTTGGAACGACAGTTTTCTTTATTTTATGTTCATTATACACGTCCCGTGTGAAATAATTCTTATTTTTTTTTATTAAAGTAAAACTATTTAGAAAATGTTACTGTTCATATTTATCATAGATATTCTAAACTAAAGTCAAACATTTTTATTGTCTGAAAGTAGTTTCCTTGTTTGGATTCGCTACACAATCATTCAGTGTGCCATATTTTTGATAAAATAATTAACCCTGAAATCTTAATTTAAATTTTATATTTTATTAAATTTTAATTATAAAATAAAAAATGTATTTGACATTATTACCTATATATTTAAAAACGTATAATGGCAATAGCTTTGATATTACCTTAATTAATTTTAATTTATAAAACTAGGACACTTCAAAATAATTTCGAAATATGTTGCATGCTTATATTTTAAAATATAATGCCAATGAAATATTAATTATTGGGCACATAAATACATACAAATTTGGTATAATTCCAGAAGCTATTTTGGTCGTAACCTAAATTTTAACCTGCATGTATATTATACATAAAAATTTATGGGTGATTTAAAAAATGAACCATTATATGTATATATGTATATATATATATATATATATATATATATATATATAAATTGTAAAAAGATGCAAAAAACGAGTTAAAAACTACGAAAGTAGCACATTATAATCTACAAGTCACAGAGATCATAACAGTATGTCGTGATGTATGGAACATAACCTTAAAACGGAAGTTTAATGAAATTTGATGGGCACGTACAAGGCCACGTTTTAATTAAAATATACAATAGTGTCTGGTTACTTTTTGACAGACATAATCCAGAGGGCACTTTAAGATATTTGAAAGGTTACTTAATTGTTCTGTACTTTTTGTTTGCATTAAAGCATGGAACAAAAACTTCTGGCAATTCCTGCATAAGATTTAGGTTGTGCATGTCTCTTTAATTAATTCACTTTGAGCAACAAAATTTTTGTCCCGACATTTACGAGTATTGCATATTTGTAGTAAACTAGAATCTTTAATATTTTCGATCTATAAAGTTACGTTGTTTCAAAAAGTTTGGACATCAGCAAAAGTGTTCGCTAAACAGTTTGCATAAAAAAAATTGTGCGATAGCACTCAAAAAAACTCAGGAACAGTTTACAAGAAAAGCAATAAAAAGTGCGCCAAAAACAAAAACTTAGTTAGTCAGGACTTTCTAAACTGTTTTACATAGGGTACATCAATCAATAACTTCAATACATTATTTTAATAAAATTTTCATATTATCATATTATGCAGCACCATAATCACTGATATAACTGCTCGTGCTTTCGTAGTAGCGCCTAAATCCTATTGAAATAGCCAATAAATTTGCTATTATCCGCAGAAGATTAAAATAGTTAAATGATAATTCAAATCTAAAATGTGTTCACGCTTTCATTTCGGGGGAGCCGAAGAGTTCCTGCTGTTCAAATCTTTCAGTCTAAGAAGCTAAGGAGAGCATCGAGAGACCGGGTCACCAGAAAAGAAGAGCTTTAGAAAAGCACTACGCGAGGATAATTTCAAGATCCCGCTTCGGCGGGTATCATCATTGAGTTAGATTCGACAAGGTACGAATTATTAAGGAATTATGTGATTCAGCTCAATTAGTGCACGGGCTTTCTTCCTCAACAGGAAGTCGGCTTATGTTTTTATCTAAAATAAGCCTTTTTTCTTTAAATAGAACACAACGCCCTAAAGATACCATTACGAGTATTTTGCCATTTTCTAAATAAAGCGCTAACCTACAAAACAGTGTTTGCAATAATTTAATGGCAGAAATTGTTTACTGCACGATAATATTTATACTGAATTAAAAAATGTAGTACCTACATAAGTTGCGGTACGTAGTCACTTTGTAATACAATAAATGAAACATTTATTAAAAATTAATGGAATGAATTTAACAATTCGTATAACACATTTAGAATATACTTCCATGAAAAACAAATGCTTTGATGTTGCCCAGTTTGGAATTACACTTCATACTGACAATTACCAACAAACAAACGGCTGTATACAGTAACATAGTTTATTAATGGCACTTGAATTCCGAGATAAGATTTTCGGCGCAAATTTAGTGTCGAAAGGTATGGACGTATACCCAGGAGAAAAGCAACAACATATAGGCATTCTAGAATCAAATTTATAAACGGTTTTCCAGAACTATGTTGCCATACAGAGAAGTCCGATGAAGTTTCCAAAAAGCATTTATTAGACCTGAAATTTCTGAAAAGCTTCAGAAGACTTTGCATTGTTGCCCTTGAGCTACGTTTTGTTAGAACGATTCGCGACACACGACTCACAGTCAGTTTGAGTATGTGCGTTAGAATTTAAACTGCATATTGTAATTTGTTTGTTACATTCTACTTAGCTACGCACAGCTACGAAACGGCGTTATTTGTGTAACAAATCATCCTTATTACAATATGTTGAATTCCTCGATAATTAATCCAAATCACATAAGAATGAACATTAGAAAAATTAAATAAATTTTTCTAAAAATTGTGTAGCTTAAATAGTATATGGCGGTATTTTAAACCTAACCCAAAGTCATTTTAAAATCATAAAAGTAAAAAACTTGAAAGAGCCACTGTAAAATAAATCACCCGTAAACCCACGGCATTGTACCAAAAATTACCTGGAGTTAAAGTGCCCGCGGACAAAACCAACAGATTCTACGGTTTCAACCTGAACACAAATTAAGATCAGTTTTAAATGCAAACACCTGATTCGCCAAAGAAACCATAAAGGAGAATTAACAGAAAATTAATAAAAAGCCTAGAACACAAAAATCCAACATCTTTTTGATGTACACCGCTAACACCAGCGAAATGAACAAAGTTATTTTCGCAATGTAAATCAGACAGCTAGGTAGATCAAGTACGCATTTAGAACATATAATTAAAAGATCTAAAGTGATGTCCGCTACGGCACAAAGTCAAAACGATTACGAACACGAAAGTAATTAAAATAATCGTACGCGAGTGTACCGAGTTCAAACGTGAATTAAAAACCGCCTGTAAATAAAGAAGTTAGAGCAACTGCAGTACGAACAGCCCAGGCGCCTTCAGATTGAAAAGAAAATACCGTAAATTCTGCCTGGACAGTATTTTCGTAGCCCAGGACGAAGAAAATTCAAAACTTCTACAACTTTGCAGCACATATTTTATTACCATCAAAGTAATACACACACGAATAAAATAAGTGAGAACTTATTAGAACTGATAACATCAAATTCACAGAATACTTTAAATTTTAAATTAACCTTCAAAGTATTTTATTTTTAAGTTTAAATTCAAATTTACAACCTAGCTAGTCACTCAACCCTGTTTTTTTACATTTTAGTCGACCGAAATCTGAGGTAGATTTTAGAATAAAATTTACATATGTAAATTGGTATTGAAGCTATTGATATTTTGTTTTCACAATACATATAATTATTAAATTCGAATTGGCGTTTGATGGGGACCTACAAAATAAATAAAATAATAGGGAATTTATATTCGATCTTTCAGGTAAAAATAACGGAACTATAAAATAATTGTTCCGTAAAAAGGGTTATTGTTACCTAGGATCATAACAAAATTACGTTGATTACCAAAAACTACAACTAGTTCACGTTTTAATTAAAGTAAATTGATTAATTATTAAAGAGTAATTTCTCAATCTGCTAAAGGGTAACCAATAAATTAAATTCTAGCGCACATACTCGGCGCTCGATTGAGTTGCGCGTCACGTATTGTTTTAACAAAGCGTATGTTTAAAAAACAGATTCTACTGGCGTTTAACGAATTTGCTTACAGTTTTTAAAAATTCTGAATGAAAATGGAAATTCTTTTACGTATTTCTGATGCTAGAGAAATATCAGCAGCCTCATTATATAACTGTATGCCGTGGCATCCAAGTTTTGAAATCGTTGGATTTTACTTTTTTCAGTAAAATAATCACAAAACTCAACTTGTTAGGTAAATGTGTTAGAAAATTTTTTGACCGTAAAATTGCAATGCCTAGAACATTACATTTGTTTCCTAATTGAAATGGAAATATAGAAACATAAATTAGCCTTCCAGGTGTCCGGATTTGTAGACGCCCAATTTTTTTATGGAATATGCTATTCTGGAAAAAGTGTACATATATAAATCGACCCCACACAATTCAATAATTCACTGATAGCAAAAAGCTGCTAGTTCAAGTCATGCAAAATTTCCAAAATAGATCGAGTACTATGTTTAGTAGCTAAGAGAAGTCATTTAGGCGATAGTATTTTTAAAAAATAAATCTAAAGTCATTTACTAGTCTTTCCATCACCTTCTAAAAATGTGTCATAGCAGTTGCTAAACCTTGTAACATGCGAAGAATGCATAAAATGAAACTGTCTCCATAAACATTCAAGGTGACAGAAGTTCTAACAACCTACGAAATACTAAAGAAAGGAAGAAATATCTGTTATTTCAATTCCCCCGTACAAGCAGAGTGGGTTTCCCAACAAGAAGGCGAAAGGGAACAGGTTGACGAAAGGATGTGTAGGAACAACGAAGTTAGGAATAAGTCGAAATACCACTATGATTTGAAGGAACCATCCTAAGCCTGAATTAAAGCAAGCCTAGTACCTCCAATGTTATATGTACGTTAACCAGTACACCGCCCAGTTAGGCGAGTCCTAAAGAAATAAATGCCTCCGTTTTACTACCCAGGGTAATTGGACTTTTTTCAAAAAAAGCCAATCATAGAATGGAGGGAGGAAATCAAACGATAAAGTTCTCAAGAGTCTTTAAGCCATTGTTCCTCAATATTCAAACGAATTTATTTAAAATAAAATTCAAGATTCGTTTGTGGATTGATTAATTAGACAAAAACGTTGTCGACTAATTTAGAGAGTCACTGTAGTTTCATTAGCAGGGCATTAAAATGAATACTTATTAACTAAAGATTTATATTCATGAAAATTGAATAGTAAAAACATTTAAAGTGAAATTTAAATAAGGCACGTGTACTGCTCTAAGACAGTACACGCACCTCTTTACTCCATAGTTTTAAAAAATGCGTCATAATTTTATGCTTACATTTATTTTAGGATGTTTTATTTTGATTTCGCTAAAAATGATTTTTACTGTTTAATTCTAATAATCTGGCGTGGCTTTATATAAATCGTAATTAATAATTTATTTTAATGTCCTGATAATTAGCCTATAGTGAGTTTCGAAACTAGTCGACAATACCTTTATCTAATTAAAAAAATTCATCTATAAATGATTCTTGAATTTTATTTTTAATAAATTCATTTGAATATTGGGAATAAGGGTTTAAAGACTTCAGAATTGAATCGTTCCAAATACGAATTCATTTTCTTACAGATATGAATAGTACTATCAACGTTACCGTGCTTTTTGATACCATAGAATTTTTCCTGAGGTTATTTAAAAAAGTAGGATATACAAAAAACAGCATTTAGCTACAGCTTTAGGTGAATAAAACGAAAAAATTATACAAGGTAAATTTATTTAAAGAGCACATTTCGTTTCACCAATGTCAAGGTGCATACTACTGATATACTTTATGCAAAAGCGAAGAAACGAGTAGGAGCGCCTGCTTTCTTTTATATCTAAATAGAGGATTAAAAATTCAAACCGCTTTATAGTTTTTCTATATTATATTCGCTAGATGATTTTACCTAAATATATAGAATTAATAATTATTGCTATTTTTTTATCCTACTTGTGCAATTAAAAAAAATATTAATAATGAAATATACTTTTATGAGAAACTTATCTAACTTGAAAGAAACGTGGAATTAAATTATATATTACAGATTTAGTTTAAATTTTAGGTAGTCATTCTTTTTTAATTATTTTATAAAATATGTAAAATAGAGAACACAGTAGTTTTGGTTAATGAAGATGTCTCTTGCATAGTATTTTCATTTCAATTTATAACCACAACGGAATTATGGATTTCACAAAATGTATTAACTATGTATGAAAGAGAAGTAATGATAGTCTTAAAAGAAAGAGACAAAAAGATGATTATTTACTTTCGTGTGTGAAGCATAAACTCTACAATGAAAGCTAGGTATTGACACAGTATTTAAATTACTGGCAAGACACTATAATGATATCCTGTACATCTGAATAAACAATGCTCCCTTTTTATAAAGACATTAAATTAAAATTTTGTTAAAGTACACACTAACTTCTTAGTTTTCAAAAAAGTTCCTATATATTTTGGTAATAAATTTGAAAACCAATATTTTAAATCAACTAATTATCAATTTTTCAAAAATAATGTGTACAAATGGAGTTACAACCAATCGAGTAATAAATTGAAATAAACTAAATGTCCACAACTTTTTTTTATTTTTAACTGGAGTTTCTATATTATCCGTGTGGTAAGCAATAACCTTAAAAAGTAATATTTAATAATAGAATATTTGAAAGGAACCAAGCGTATCGAAAATCGCTTTCTTAGAATCGTGCAAAAATCTGCAAGATGCCTTACGTAAATATTAAAAAAGATCTGAGGCCAATTGAAAACCGTTTTATGTTGTAAATCGTGTAAGGAAAACTAATTAACTACCAGAACAAAATATGTTGGTCAGTTATAAAAACCTTTCGTTTCGAACTGTAATTAAAAATTAACAAAATTTTATTCAAATATTTAATTGCTAATAGAATAATGTTACAGCTTTAGAAATTGCTTATAAAAAAATCTTACGACAATACCGTGCACTACTTCTGATGAAATTCAAAATGAATGCCAAGTGGCCTTGAATTCTAACAAAGAAAACATTTTGAAGTCCGAAAAGAATGACATATTAATTATACTTTAGGCTTAGAGCACTATTTGAAGTAATTTGTGTATTAGCAAACATTATTTTAGTAAGTTTCATGCATATGCGTTTGGTAATTTGACAGTGTCCTTAAAGGAAGGTTATTTTTGTTTAAAAATGTAACCTATTTTTTTTTAATGATGGATTTCTATCATAATATATGTATCCATATGTAGGTAGTATTATAGGACCTTTATCCATATGCAGACGAAAAATTAAAAAATATTCATTTATAGAACAAAAGAATATCTAATTTATTCATCTTAGGTGGATACTCTGGTGTTAAATTATAGTAATTATAAAGTTACACAATGGAGCTTGGGCAACTTAAGACATTCTCGTATAATAAGTCGAAACAAAAATTTAAATTGTATCACCTACAATAAAAAGAATTGAGGCAAATAATTACATTTTTGTGTAATACATTAATAAAAAATATAGAAAAATAAATAAAAATAGTTTTTCATATAAATTACTAAAATTTAAAAAATATATAACAAATAGCTACTAAAATTTAAAAATAGTTAACGGACATCAGCTAAATTTCATTATATTTGATTTGTGAATTTATTTGCATAAACATGCCGTTTTGAGGATACTTAGACAGTATAAATAATCACTGACATCATCCACTTTGGTCATCAATTATAGAAATTTAAAGACATTAAAATGTATCTCTAGCTATTAATGTCAACAAATTAGTAAATGGAATAATTAACACTTCAACATGCAGTCAATCATAAATTGTAGTTTAAATAACTTGGAAATTAATTTTATGTATTAAATGGGCATATAGCACATTTGTATGGAAATCATTCGTAATACACGAGAAGTCTGCACTTCATATGCAAATTCGGCAAGTAAAGTTATTTAATTAAGATTAAAAAACAAATAATACTTAATTATGCATTTAACGACCTACTTAATAAATTATTAATCGTTTGGTACCTTTTGTTAGCATAGACCTATTAAGAAATTTTTCACAGGGGAAGACAAGGGCATGCCTATACGCGAATGATATAAAATAAATACATACATAAATAAATGCTTTATTTAACATTTCTAGATTGTTTCCTCAAATCGGCAATTTTGTATAGATTAAGGTATAACCAAAGTAAAATTAGCATCATAAATAATGTGTCGCAAAGTGAAAGAGAAGTGACTAACTAAAATCGCAAATAACTCAAGAGTAGTACAAACACACAGAACAGATTTAAAGTTTAGTGTTTGTCAATCATTCTTAGTACCGACCGTGTGAATCTCAACGGAAAATTAGCATTTTATAAATTGGAAAAATTTTTAAATAAATTTGGAAAGGCAAGACACGACTGATTGTTCTGAAACGCAACCAAAACCAGGGTATAAAAACAAGATGCAAGATAAACTATTGTGTTTGGCCGAGTCATTTTTGGCCACGTGTATTAATAAAAAATATGCCTAATTTTCAATTGCCAAGTGTATAATTAAAATTCAATTCGCGAGTGATTAAAGACACCTATCTTCCTAGAAACGCACCCAACAAAAGTAATTCTAGACAAATCTCAAGTAAAAAAGTCAACGATTCTCCAAAAGAACCGATATAAAAATTTAAATCGATAAAACCAATTTAAATAAAGAGAACTCCGTAACGAGGGCAATAAACCAAATATTTGATTGGAATCCAAGTGCGTCGATAGTTTCAGCACGCACAACGCCCGGCAGGAATTCGTTAAATAAAGTAAGTGAGATTAAAAATTACATTTCACTCAAGTGTATCATAAGTTAAACATTTATTAAATAAAAACAATTTTAAACGTAACAATAACATTCGAAACTAAATAATTTATAACAGTATTTATACTAAAATTGAATTGAAAAATCTATTGTTAAAATCTGTCAACTTCAGCTTATTCAGAAGATAATGTATTATTTAGACAATTACGTAAATTTAGGTGTTTTTTAAATTTTTATTAATTGTAAAAATTATCATTACGTTTGTTTCTAATATAATTATTAAAATGTATTCAAATTTATTCAAATTTACAATTCAGTATTATTGAAGCTAAATCAATGCTCTCGTACACGCCCTTCATAATAAGAGGTTAATAACTGAATGCAATAAATTAGCTGGAATAAAATTGCGAGAAATAAGACAGGGCGAATGCTAGCGTGGATGGAGTTACCACGGAAGCGAAAAGTTTGAATTCATATTACTATGGCATACCTCTTACAGGATACAAGAAAAGCAATCGGAATTGGCAATTATACAGCGACCGGCAGAAATTTTTATTTTAAAATTTAGCAAATTTAATTTATTGTCGAAAGGTTCTGCATGCCGAGAAACAAAAATAAGCACCAAGCAAAATCAGTAAGAAACGTAGTAAGAAAAGTTACTTACCTATAAAGTTATATCGGAGTCTTTTATGATAAAAAAAGTTAGCCAGTACCCAAATCCCATTTTCTGACAACTCGTAGACAATAAAACATATAACGAAACTAGTTAAATGTTTAAAAATTCTTTATTTATATTCCTAATATTAAAATAATTTATTTACACTTATTTGTTTAGATATTTATTCCAGAATGTCCTAGCAATAAACGGTTATTTATCTATTTATGTATAGTAGCTACTTAACAAGACAAGATTCTTAAGAAAACTAAAACTAAGGGAATTTAATCTGCTATTTATATCAAGGGGACAAATTGTAGAACAGTAAGGAAGGGATCTAGAATAAAATTAGTGATAATAATGTAATGTAATAAATTGCAATGCCATGATTCATTTCTGACCTTGAATTTAATTCACAGATATCGGTTACCGCAATGAGTCATTTGTGATTACATCATTCATCTTAATTATTGGGAACCTTCTGGATTCTTCTAGAATGTTCCATTGTTCTCATTTTGTTACAATTTTATTTGCATAATTAATTTAAGTATGATAATAAAGTGTTATAAGAACAATCCCTTTTTCTAGCACAAACCTTATCTTATTTTCTAAATTAATGAAAATTAAAGGTGTGCACCAGAAAAAAGGATTTGAATGGCATTTTTTAAATGCTGTTTTATGCAGTGTGTAGTAAATATGCAGCAAAAATTCAGGGGTCATTTTTTGGGTTATTTGAAGATTTTTGTCCTTGGATGATTTTCGGTAGGACGCTTTGTTTCGAAGATACAGGGCGATAAAGGTTTTTTGAAGAAAAACAATGCTAAACATCCAAAAACATTCGGGGGGGGGGGGGG
>JAHWXV010117743.1:0-16596 GCA_024586415.1 Phrixothrix hirtus
CGAGTAATTTCCATTTTTTCACAAAATTACTTTCTTTAAACGCGCACTGTAAACAAACTACTCTGTCAATTTCTAAGCCGCTACGGATTTTACAATACAATATGTCAAATTTTACGAATATGGTAATAACTTATTACACTAGCGACATCGAGTGGTCATTTGTAATAACATAAAAGGCAACCCGCGTATCATAAAGGAAATACACCTTCAACGTTTTACAAACAATCAGTTAGTTCTAAAGATTCAGTTTATATTTCTATGTTATACTTGGGCTTACTTATCAGAAGAAACGTTTTGCAGAACAACTCTGCTCAAAAAGTCAGAATTTGGGTTCTTTGAAATGAATTGGTTTATGAAATTGGTATCTGTTTTGTGACTAATTAATTAAATGTATAAAGTTTTAGTAGAAACTTTTAGATGTATACCCTATATGTATCCTCTTTACCTTTATCTCCAAAATCATGGTTTCCGTAAGACGTTGAATGTGCACATTACTTTTATATTAACCTTTGATGCAGTTATGACAGGAAGAGGACTAAAAATCATAAAAATCAAATATGCGGTTTTCTACGAATACTTTTTTGACATATTAGAAATAGAATAGTCAATATTTCATTACACATTTAAAATTGTACAAATACTCACCCTCAAGTATAATAAAAATCTTCGAATTTGCGTGTGAAAGTAATCAAATGAAGATTTCGTGTCTTCTTCTCCCCAAATACATTATCTTACAATTTATATTGAATAAATCTTAAAAAATAACTCCAAATAATGGTATGTACCCTGTTCAACATTATCCATAATGAAAATAAAATCTTTACAACAAAATCAAAGATATTTGCTAGCAGAAAGCGAGTTTTCTATAAGCTCCACAAGCATGAGGCGCAAAGATCTAAGGAGTACTCTAGACTTTGATCCAACTTTGTCGGGTTATAATTGTCAGGAAACCATAAAAATTAGTTTCATAATACTACCCACTTATTCCTCTAGCGCAGATGATGTTTCGTTTTAGGTTATGTTATTTTTTACAAAATCGACTTTTGACCAGCTTTTTGAATCAAATATCGCATTTGCATTGGTAGGTTGTAGTAACGAAGTCCTAAGAAAGACCTAGGAAAGATGTGGAGATATATTTGATTGTCAAATCGTTTTCACTCTGACCAAATCTTCTAGCTAACCCATATCTTAAATTAAACAAATGATGTAAGTTTGACGACAGTAGTGACTATATTTCCTATACTTAGTTCTATCAAGTTACCCAATAGGTAGTGAAGATAAAGAGGCAGTAATCAGCAAGGTTGTTGAACCTACAATTTATTAATTTTTAATAGCGAAATTAATTAGTTAAGTGGATATTTTTCCTCACTACCAGACGCAAAATTTCAAAACAATAACTAAGATAATAGGAGCTATTTAAAAATCAATGGTTAATAGCAATTCTACGAAGTTGGTCAATTAAATCGATAAAATAACAAGAAATAAAAATTGTCAGAGACTGACTTGTTACATCCCATGTGCTCTTCATTGGGCTAATTCTGACGAATTTGCCATAAATCCAATCGCTGCGTTAGTTTTTGCGAACCCTAATTTATTTATAGGCCGCCCTGATAAAAGAACATACAATTTAAGATGCTGAAATTCCAAAGATATTAATAAAAATCAGAAAATAGATATATACAAACGTTGCCTGCTAATAATATAATATTGCAGTTGCAATTCTTTTGAGGTATGTCATTGCAGACCTGTATTTCTGATCAACCTTTACTAAAATTTTGTAAACTGATTTTCTCAATTAGATTAAAATGTTTTACAGATTTATGTTTACTAAGACATTTTGTATAGATATATTAAATAATTTCCTTCCAAATTGTACTTAAAACATCTTTCGATATAAATTAGATTCTACCATGCTATAGAAATAAAATTTGAATTGAAATAGTTGTTTAAATTAATACATAGTCATATGTACTAATGTGTCGTTCAAAAAAAATTTAAATGGGATAGAATTAGAAAGCTACGTTTCTCTAAAAATAATTAGAGCTAACATCCAGCTAATGTTGCTGAAATCAGTATTAATATGCACTAGATAACATTTTATTAAATGAATCTATAATTGATTTGACTAATTAATTTGCTTAATTTTACAGGATGTGGTTGTATATTAATAACTGATTTTAATCTATTTTTAATGTTAAATATATTTTTCATCTCAATGAGGGAACATTTTTCTCACAAAGATATCTAATGTATGGTTCAGTTGCTTTTGTTAATCACTACAGTTATGTTAATTTCAAAAGAAGGCGTGAATAAATCAGACAAATTATCTGTTAGATAAGAACTGAGAGGATGCCGAATATTATAGAGTCAAACGAAAAGTTGTTGCATAAGATTACTAATGGAGGTTTGTTCTATTATTGTTTGGCTTGCATTCATATAGGAGTACATGTTCGGGAATAGTTAATTGTATCCATAAATTTGATGACTTTTCAATCGTATTATTACAAAACAAATGGTCTGTTTTAATTTTTATAATTTCCAAATTTACATCCATACATTGAATTAAATAACAATAAAACTTATTTGTATTCTATATTAAAAATTATAAAAAAGGGACACTCATTAATTTATATTGAGGTATTAATATTATTTTACCTGAATTATGAAAATGCCAAAAAAATGCAGTACAACATTAGAAATAAACTTATAATATGAATTTCAAAATATAGAAGTAATTAAATTACGCAAATGATAAGAACAAGTATATCTAAATATTTAACAACGAAAAGTGATTGGTAAAATAGATAAATTAATAGAAACTATCTACGAGGGCGGGATGATAATTGAACGGCCATCAAAAAGAGAGTGCTTCTGTACTAACTATTAGTGAGAAATTTTAAAGAACCAGGTGTAGGTTGGTCACATTGAAAATCTGTCAAACACTTTATTGTTAACAGCTTCGCAAAGTGAAAATATTTGTTTGTTTTGCTATGGATAAGATTGAAAAACCCGGCGTTATTGGGTTTTTGTATATGACAGGTTTAAAAACTGCAGATTTCCTTGAAGAAATGCAGAATGTTTTAAGAGATTCTACTCGTCCATTTAAGATCGTAAAACGTTAGCTAGCTGAGTTCAAACATGGCCGCACAAGCGTCCAAGGTGAATACCGACCAGAATGCCCTAGAAGTGTCACTTCACTATAAATAGTCGCACAAATCCACTGTATGGTGACAAAACCCCGTAGACTAAAATTGAGCAAAATTGCGGGTACTTTGAGTATTTCAAAAGAATGGGTGCGTAATACGGTAACACAAGAGTTATGTATGAAAAAGCTATCTGCAAGAAGGGTGCAGCGTTTCTCTCATTGGAGAAGAAACAAGTGCTAGTTCAATTGTCGCAAGAACGTTTGGTCTGTTTTTAAAAGTATTCAGCTGCTTTTATGCGAAATTTTATTACCACATATGAAACATGACTTCATTACTATACCCCAGAAACAAACGTGTAATCTAAGCAATGGAGGGAACCGAGCTATTCGGCGCCAAAGGTAGCCATAACAATGAACTCTGACAGAAAGCTAATGGCGTGGGTTTTCTGGAATGCTATGAAAATTCTAGTAGTCAATTAGCTTTCAGATAGGCAAATAATAAATGGTGAATACTATGATAGTTTTCTGGGCATGCCCGCTCTCATGCCCAGTATTATCTCGAATTTTGGATTAGTGAAATTTCATTGTACATTGAGAATTTATAACCTTTTAGCATATCTTTAGAGAGCGTGACCGAACTTAGATATCTTCGGCGTGTGGATTGAGAATTTTTGTAAAGTGCTTGTGCAGCACTACGTAAACATTCTGTCATTCATTCTGGGGTGTTTAGAGCTACTGTATAAGCTAATCGTTCCATATAACCCATAACAGTAACCACAAGGAACAGATAACATACTTGAATTAAAACTAGTAAGCTGCAGTACCAAAGAACTTTTGAAAACCTACGTGCAATAGAAAATAAATAAGATCAATTGTGTACATTTTAATCTAAACAAATAATTCTCTACAAAGACTGACAACTTAAACTGTAGGGAGGATATGAATATGCGTAATAGCTTTGTTAGTTGTTCTTTGTTATTTACAGTAACATTCACTGATGTAGCAGAAACCACCAAATAAGTGATTGCTATTTTTTAATGAAAAAGAATTTCTCACAAAAGAAATTTATTTGTTGATATACAGCTACACCGTGTTTATGGTTCAAGTTCGTCGTATTATTGAAAAATACACTTTTAACGGTATTTGAACAGCATTAAAGGAACAATGACCAATAATGTTATAAGAAAAGTTCTCTGAAGAGTTGCCGTCGTAAAACTGCATATAACGAAAAGAAAATTGCACACAATTTCTCATGCTGAAAGTAAAGATGTTGAACCGACAACCAATTACTGAATGTGTCCTTAAGGATAAATCATTTCAATAAGTTGAGCCATATTTAATTAGCCACCGTTTGTACAAGTATCAAAGAGATATACATGTTACCAATAGAGGAGCTATGGCGTTCTGGGACAACTACCAGAATCCGCATAGGATTTAAGTGGTCCCAGAACGCGCATAGTCCCAGAATCCGCATAGCTCCAGAAACGTCATAGACCTAGAATCCGTCTAAGTTTTGAGCAGTCGCATAAACCTCACAGTCCCACAATCCACATAGTCCCAGAAACCGCATAGTCTTAGAATCTGAATGGCAAGTAGCGGAGCTATGGGGTTCTGGGGCCGGTCCAAGAATCCGCATGGGTTTAGAACGGCCCCAGAACCCGCGCAGTCCCAAAATCAGCCTAGGTTCGAAGGCGTTATAAAATTTGAAAAGTGTTTGAAAGATTAGTGTGTAAAATCGTAAATATTTCGGTCACAGAATCTGCATAGATTTAAATGCGGTATAAGATGTGGAAAGTATTTCGTTCCTAGAATCCGCAAGTAATACTCATGTAATTATAAAAAGCAAAGTTAAGATATAATTGACGAAGAATTTTAATAAAACGATCGTTTAATTTAAAAATGCACATAAAAGTAATTTGACGAGAAAGCATAATTTTATTATTTCTCACATTCAAGTAATATTTAGTTAAATACTTAATCTATTTCTTCCAATAAAATTTAAAGTACATCATGCATACTGTAGCACAATTCGAGGATTCAATAAATGTAGCAAATAACACGTGATTATGTTTGTTTTGCATTATTTTCGTAAATATAAAGCAAAGCTAAAATATAAATGGCGAAGAATTGCAAGCGAACGACTGTTACCTTACTAAAGCAGAAATGGCTATAAAATGTAAACTTTTAAAAGTATGTTGAACATATCTAAACTACAATGAGAAGCATTTTAGTAGGGGTGTATTTTTAATGGTATTATTTTGAATCATATGGGTGATTGCCCTAGTAACAATAGAGATTAACGGGAGGATTTTTTGGAATTTATGGAGGACCTTAAATTTAAACTTGGTGCCATCAATCTAGTTATGAGAATTTAGTGAAAGATCAATATTACCGCAGTGAACGCGATTAATTAATTAAATTTAAAATGACTATAAAAGTGATATATTACAAATATAAATGCTGAGAAAGCCTACTTTTATTAGTTCTCTCATTTAAAGTAATATTTAGTTAATCCCAACCTATATTTTCTAATAAAGTTTAAAGTACATCATGCTTGTTTAAGTTGATCTGCAAAGAACGAGTGTTATAGCAGATGTGTAACTTTAATATTTTTTTAATTAGCCGATATTATTTTGAATCAAATAGGTGGATGCCACAGTAATAATTGAAATTAACATGAAGATATTTAAAATTTATAGAGGAACTAAAATTTCGCCACAATATTAAACTATGAAAATTTAGCGAAAACATCGATATTCCTGAGGTAAACATGATTAATTAACTAATTTAAAAATGAGTTTAAACGGGATATACGATATTATAAATGTAAATGATGAGAAAGCTTAATTTTATTAGTATACATATTTAAAGCAATATTTCGATGTATTAAAATCGCATTTTTGAGCAAGCAAAAATTTAATTATGCAGCGTGATGTAAAAATAAATAAGGGTTATCTAGACTTGTAATTAAATATGGTCAGCAGGTTTTATTTTCCTATATAAATCGATTTATAGCGGTAAAGATCAGTTGCCTGCCTATAGGTTTTGATATATTTCACAATTGTAACGGGTGTTTTGCGAATTACATTTACAGAAATTCAGTGATTATTTGATTTCATGCACCAATTCATCAACAGCAGCAGCAATTATCTGTTGAATTTTGTAACATTCGAAATCATATATTTATATGAAACAACTTATATTTGCCATTAAAACAATCATAAAGCGTGAATGCTTCAAGTTCACAAATATAAACTAGAAATTTGACTTTATTACGTATAATTCATCTGCAGGTGGGGAATAAATATAGACTTTTCGGCATTAGAAAAGATTCAACTAGATTCAATGTCCGCAAGATCATCGTGGAAATACAAAATAACGTAATCTCTTTAAACAATCAAATAAGCGATCATCTAACGAGATGGCTAGTCAATTAAATAAAGAAATTTCAGTAGAAATTGTATCCGAACGTACCCTCATACCCTATATTTAATTTAGTGACATCAATACTACACAAGGAAAAACTTTCCCAATGCACCTAATTAAGTTTGCCAAAATATCCAAAGAAGAAACCATGTGAGCAATCAAGTGATTTTGCGAACAAGCATTTTAATTAACTTGATTGTGATTATGTACCTGAGTAGGTGTATGAGTGTTTTATGTGAACATTTATGTTTACGTTTACGAGTCCGCTTCACCATGAACCTCTCCAGCACATTAAACAAATTCTTCGGTAATAGATAAATAAGTTCATATCTTTCATTTTATGATTAGTAAGGTTAAATAAAATGCTACTAAGGATATTTAGCATTGTTTAAGCAATGCGGTTCTATGTATTCTATCTCAAGAGCGATCGAGTAGAATATAGATAATGTCAATATAATACGTTGACTTCTTATTGACGATTTTAAAATTCCTTACCTACGTTACAATGTTCCTAAAAAGAGAAATAAAAAAAAAGGTGTAGATCGGGTAGGACTCCTAAGGGTATGTAGTATCTCGACGGAAATATTCGTTGGAAAATATAAGCTGGAGTCTTCAGCGGAATGATTAAACGAAACCTGTTCCACATAACGCGAACGAGAAAATAAAGTAAGATATCACACCACAACAAAGAGAAAAAATGTGGTTCTCCCAGTTAATAACGATATTTATTCTGAAAAATAAAATAGGTTCGAACAATAGCATAACATGAATTAATACAACAAAGCGAAATAACGGTACATTTTGATCCCCGTAGGAATAGATCATTCAAAAAAATAAGGTTAACACAAAGTTTTATTGGATATCGTCCTCAGATTTATGATCTCACATTCGAAGATCCTTACATTAAACAATATTCAAACAAAAATTAATGCCGGTGCTTTTTTAGTTAAATTAGATAATATAACTTCTGGTACAAAATCGTTCCTAAAATGAACTATATCTGTAATTAATAAAAATTCGTTGACAAAGTTCTTCAGTAAGACCAAAGCAAATTACATAATTTTTGAATACACCTGCTATACTAAATACTGACATTTGATTTAAAAAGGGTGTTCAATTCAGAACAGATCTTGTCGAATACA
Organism: Phrixothrix hirtus; assembly: GCA_024586415.1. NCBI lineage: Eukaryota > Metazoa > Arthropoda > Insecta > Coleoptera > Phengodidae > Phrixothrix > Phrixothrix hirtus. The sequence continues at coordinate 7,714 of JAHWXV010117743.1, forward strand.
TAAACTGGAGTTCTTGAAAGCCGCAAAAAATCTAAGATAAGACAAAATCTATTTATTCGAGCGCCTAAAATTCTAATAATAAATTTAGTTCACGTAGCTAAACAATAGGTAGTAGCACTTCCTGGTAAAATAATGTAAGGGAACAGATTCCCTTTTGATTACTCCTATATTAATCAACTATTGAAATTATATAGTAATAAGTAAATCTAATAAAAATAACTGCTATCAACTTTAAACAACCAAAACTTATAGAACTATGTCCGAAAAACCGAAGCTGAAAGCTTAAAATTGCGTCTTCACTTACCAAATAATTTTGTAAAACGTAAGTGCGAGGTGTACTCGTCTAATCATCACCCGTAATTTCACTAAGAATATATCCCAAGGAAATGTGACCGTTACGTTTAATTTTGCATCCAAATGAAGTGAAAGTTTAATCGAGTACCATGAACTATAACATAAATTTGACTAGTCAACATAATTCAATTGATAAGTCAACTATATCAATCGTTAGGCAAATATATAAGATTTTACATCAAAAATGTCAAAATGCTTTATCATAAGATCGGAAATAATACAACATAAAAAGATATACTAAATTACAAGTTGAAATATTCAATTTCATTAAGCTAATTAGACGTAGTACATTTATGGTAATAAAAACGTTTAATTAGATATTATTTATCAATGAAATTTCAGCCACATTGTGCGCTAATGGAAACATTTTTATCGGCCAAAAACTTTATTTACAGGATATTTTAATTAATTTGCAAAAATTTAAATGTTTATTTCAAGTGATTATAAGTAATTAAGTTATACATAAATAATAATAGAAGTTAAGCGAAATCCCACGGTGGTTTCGGTATTAACATTCAAAATATTGTTTATAATAGTAATGACAATGTAGAATTGTCATGTAACTGTGCTGAACGGATTAAATCGGAAATCGTTCAAATGGCATTCCGGAAAAGATTTGTAACTGGCGCAATTATAAATTTGAAACATAAAAACATGCATGAACTCCCTAATGGTTCGTCTTATATGTTTCAAATTAGTATGCGAAGCATATCTAAAAAGCATGATTGTGTGTTTAAAATAAATATGATACTCACTTGTGAATTCGAGAAAAATATACCTCAATCTGATAATTTAAATGGTGATAATGACTATAACAATGCAAATTTGAAATATAAGACGTTTACTCTCGCGTTTAAAAATTCTCAACTAACACTATATGATATCGTTAATAAATATTTGGTTAAGACTTGCTATTTAGTAACTATGTACAGTGGACAGCATTAAAAATTAGCTTTCGAAGTTCGAAAGGCATGACAGTGGTTAGAGTTTAACTAAAATTGAATCTTTAAACGTAAACATTAGTTATTGTGAAAATTTATTCAATCATATGTCTTCTGTTGGTGCTTCTATCGTAGAACTGCCTGCGCAAATAAAAGCTAAAAGAGCATGCGTTAGCGTTTAAAATAATGATTCTTACTGTTTCGCCTGGTGAATCATTTCAGCGATGTTTAGCTTTACAACAATAAGAAATGAGTCGAACGAGTAGTTATCCGCATTTTACGAATGTTCTAAATTTAGAATGGTTAAGCTTTCCGATTAGTGTTGGTAGCAGCTATTTTAAGAAATCCTTACAATTAAACCCGACAATTTCAGAAAACGTACATACATTGAATTTGATAAATCACGAATATACTTTATACTTATACTTACTGTCTGGCAAAAGAAGCGCGAACCGTGTAAATTTGCTTTTAATCAAAGAAGAATACACAAATTAGAATATTAACTTTGAGTATAATTCTGGAGATAAGGAAGAAGTCGACAATGATATAATGGACATGGACACTAATGATGAAGATGCTGATGATATTTGTGAACTCAAAAGGTAATAGAAAGCAACGCAAAGCTTTATCTATGCTCGTCAATAAGCAGTTAACAAAACATAAGGGGAAAGTGTTTATTTGGGAATGATGCCTTCATTATTTCAAATTCAACGTAATCTAGAGCATCATATTCGTGATTTTAATAATTTAAATTCTACAGGCGAAAATAGTTACGCCCAAGGAGAAGGAATTTGTCCAGTTTACTCGTACTAACGTTCAATATCAAAAATTTTTCCATTTACAATTTATGCTGAACTCGAATGTTTGCTTAGAAGAATTGAAGATAATAGTGTTAAAGGATCATAATCATAATCGAAATTAACAAAATACAGGGACATCAAATTTGAAGAGCTGGATACTATTTACATTTTAGATCTGATGAAAGCTTGTGTGTCTATGAACAATACAGTGATGAGGAAGCTTCAGAGTGCCTTGTCGGTGAAACAAATTTCATTTCCAATAATCTAGTTAAATACTTCAATGGAAAAGTAACCGCGCCTATGGAAACTATATCGCCAACGCAGAAGTTTGAATTAGATAGTGCTACGATTTCTCACAATTGCAAAAATCCATTCACACCTACCTGTATAAAGGTAATGGACCATTCGCATTTGAATAGCGTGTACAGGGTCGTAGTCACCAGTCTTGAAATCTTAATGGTTACTATAATCATTTTCCAATCTAGCTTAACTGCATTCCGGGACCTATTTTTCTGTTGCCTAAAAACAAAGAAACTTACATTTCTTTCACTAAAACAATGAGCAACAAAAACAACATAAATTTTAGATTTTTAGACCCTTTTAGGTCTCTAAATGAAGTTTTAAAGATACTTACTTCATATTTAGCCCTCTCATTGGACTTTACAACTTTCACTCATCAGTTTGAAACCGAATATAGAAATTTACAGGAATTACATGTTTTAATATAAAAGAAAATTTTGGTCAAAGTTTAGAAGACTTTTCTTTCACCTAAAGAAGCATTTTATGAACCCTTTAAACGTAAGATGGTGTAAGTCAAGTTTTTAAACATTTGCATCTACTGCGATGTTTGTACTTATAGAGACATCTATTTACAGTAGTATTAATAAGTGCACCTATGTTCAATAGATATCATTGCATGTTTTAAAGTCAATAAAGTAGTTGACTTTTCTATTTCTTGCAAAGTGGCGTATGTCAGACTTACACCTTTATAACCATAGGCAAGGGAATGCTGGGTTAGTTGAGTGATTATGCCTAATAAAGTTTTATCAGTGCAGGGTGTTAGAGTTGAATTAAAAATTAATAAATTAAAAAAAGCAGTATTAATAGTGATTTGGAACCTTATCAAGAATCTCCATTAGAGAATGACTATTCGGGATCAAACAGCGCTACATCAGAAGCAGGTGCTGTAAATTTTGCTTTTATAATTCTAAAAACTATTTCCAACTTTTAAATTATTAGGTGACGCATTCATAAATCTGAAAGAAAACCTTAATCCAAAGCGAAAAGGTAAAACGATTTACGGATATTGAAAATCACCTTGACGTTAAACACAAAACCAATAGAAATCTGGGATTAGAATATACTAGTAGGAAAGTAAAAATTGTTAAGGCAAAACAATTTACAAGTAAAAATTGTAACTGCAGACTTAAATACTTCTTAAGTATCACTGAGGATCAAATAAAGGAAGCGTTCAATTGTTTTGGAAGATAGGTCATTTTGGGGCACAAAACGCATATATTTGTGGGTTAATCAAAAGAAATGAAATTAAACTGTTTCGCCCAAGAGATCATTCACGAGCACCCAAAAGTTGCACATATAAATATTTTATTCAAGGTGATACAATCTCTATATACGTTTGTAAACAATATTTTTTAAAAAGCATTCAGTATATTAGATGTGAGAATGTCTAGGGCTCTTAAAACACAGATAAACTTCACCAGGAGGAAACCTGAGAGGTAGACACGCACCTCCCAACAAAGCATTTGAGGATGCCCTTCAATTTGTGCATAGACATATAAATGACTTTGTTGCTGATCAGTAACACTATACGTGGAATCAAAATCTAAATCGTAAGTATTTATCTTCTGATTTAAATATAAAATTAGTGTACCAGCTTTACATAGAACGTTAACAATCTGAAAAATAGTCAATGGTAAGCGAAGCTATGTATCGAAAAATTTTTCATCGATATTTGAATTTATACTTTCACACACCCAGTAAAGATGCTTGTGTTAGGTGTGATGTTTTTAAAATGAAAATGTCATCTGAAAAAGATGAAAGCGTTAAACATCAACTTGTGGTAGAACACGAGTTGCGTCTTCGTAAAGCTGCACTAGCTAGGTCATGTGTAATGCAGCCTGCAAAAGTATGCACTTTTCCTTTTGACCTGGAAAAAGCTCTTGCTTTTCCTAAATTGGCATGATCATTGGCATATTACAAAAGAAGTTTATATGTATATAACTTTTGATTGCCATAATATTGCTACTGAAAACGCTTCTATGTACTATTGGGATGAAACTACTGCATCCAGGGGTTCCCAGTTAATTGTTTCTTGCTTGAGTAAGTAATTTTAAAAATCATGTACATGTAATTGCTTACAGCGATGCATGTACTGAACAAAATAGAAACATTAAAATTAGTCTAATGTCGTTAAAAATATTTGCTTATATGGATACATTAGAGATCATAGATCATAAAGTATCTGAGCATTCATATTTACCAAATTATATAGGCTTTGGTACAATAGAATTGTTTGCAAAGCAAGGAAGTGTGTTTGTTACTGAATACTGGTATCAAATAATTCAAAAACCGAAACGCAAAAACCCGTTCATTATGTATAAAATGTAGCAAAATGATTTTTTTTCTACAAAGCAACTCGAACATATAGTAACCAATAGAAAGCAAGATGAAGATAATTGCGGTGTCAATTGGCTTAAGATATAATGGCTTCGCTTCATTAAAGAAGAACTTTATCAAATTTTTTATAAGGGGACATTAAATAATGACTTTCCATTCCAGGTAATTAATATTACACCATCTAGAAAGGGTAGACCTGTTCATTTCAAATCAATTCAATTGAATCAACTATATAATACCGTTCTCCCTGTGTCTGAAAAAAAGAAGAAAAAAGCATGATAGAAATTATTACAGTTTATTCTCCCTGTGCATCATTCCTTTTATCAAAATTTAGTAGGGGACGATCCTGAAGATAGTGGACCATTGGAATATATTGAAATGAATGATGGAGATAGCGATGAAGGCCTGTAAATACTCGAACAACAAAATTAGGAAATATGTTGTATACCGACTCATAATAAATGTATTTGTAATTGTAATAAACATTTTGTTAATTCAACCAATGATTCTTAATATAAACATTTTTAAATAAATAGACTAGTTCATTTATATAAATAAAATTGGCATAGATTGTATCATTGTATTTACCTTACTACACATTGCTACAATAAGTCGAAGTGGATTAAATTTATTTAAATGATAACGTGGCGTACGTCATTAAAGGGCTAAAAAAATTGTCTTCAATTATATTTATGCAATTATTTTTAAACATAAGTTTAAGTTACTATGCTATTAATACAATAACACAATAAAATACAGGTAACTAATTTTTGAGATTTTTTATTTCATTTGAATTTTAACTCAAATTATTTCATTTTAAAGCAAAACTGACTTACACCATTTTACGTTTCAAGGGCTCTTATAGTACGCTAAAGGGAGTACACATAAAAAACAAAAACTACACTCATACAGTTAGAGCATGGAGTGATTTCAAGGAACCCAATCTTGGAGCCTACTCTGATCTATATTTACGCGGCGATGTGATGTTTTTAAGTTGTGTATTTAAAGGATTATGCACAAAGTCATTTGCTTCCTAAAGTCCAGATCCTGCTTTTAATATAACTATACCTTCGTACACCTGGGATTGCGCATTAAAATACACCAATGTGAAATTGGAACGGCTCACGGATGTTGATCAGTTACTATTTCTTGAGTGAGGCATAAGAGGTGGAGTATCGCAAGTAAGCAAAACATATGCACAAGAAAATAACAAGTACATGGTATTCGGCTTCAGTCTAGACGAGCCAGGCACGTATTTATCATATTTTGACGTAAATAATTTGTACTAAGCCGGAATGTCTCATCCTTTACCAATAGATAATTTTAGTTGGCTAACTCAATAAGAAATTCTAATCTTGAACGTTCTCCAGAACATTCCCGTTGATGGAAATACCGGTTGCGTTTTTGAAGTCGACTCAAACTACTCGTGTAAACTGTTTCGTGAATGCCATCGTCCTTCATTTGCCCCTCAGCATTTAAAACCACCGGACTTAATCTTAAATAAGCTTATGCTAACATTTCGCTTTGAAAACTGTACGTTATTCATTACACATATCTTAAACAGCGTCTTAAAGCTGGCGCCAAGTTAACTAGTATCCATGATGCAATTAAATTCGATCGACCAACTTGGCTAAAGAGTCACATAGACTGGAATACGACGATCATAGCGGCAGCTATGGATGATTTTCAGAAAATACTTTACAAACAAATGAACAATCCGGTATTCAGTAAAACAATTCTTAAAATAACAAGCAGTTGGAACGGACGCTAGGTTGCTAAAAACCGCCTATGTTTAGCTAATTATCACAGTCTAACTGTTTTCGAATAGAATTTAGTCACCATTGAGTTGAATAAAATACAAATAAAATTCTATTAATTTATTTACATAGTCATGTCCATCTTAGATATTACCATTATAGGTACGATTTTCTCTACAATTTTATGCTAAAGTAACTTGAGGTACACAATATTAACTTACTCAATACAGATAGAGATAGTCTGTTTTATGAGGTTTAAGATATGGACATTTATGTGTTGTTGAAGTAAATGTGGAGCGCTTTGATACGTATAACTACCCAGAACCTAAAATTTTTGCAATGCCGAGGATAAACAGGAAGGTGATTGGGCGTATGGAAGATGGACCTTCTTCCGCAATATTCACGCATTTTATGGGTCTTAAAGCAAACATGTACTTGCTAAAAGTCGAGAAAAGAAAGAATATTAAAAAGTCTGTGTGTAGTTTTGAATATTGTACAAAATACAATTACGTTTGACGATTACTTGTGTTGCTAACAAGACGATGTAAACTTTGTTCGTCAACAATCCACTTTTAAATCCGTATTGCATAAGATTTATACAATTAAATAAAATAAAATCGGATTATCTGCATGCGATGATAAAAGATTCATTCTCGACAATAGAATTTATACCAAGCCGTGGGGTTTCGCTGACGATTATGAAGATGGGGAAGGTCGCGAAGATGAAGATCATTTAGATAACAATTGAAGTTTAAAAAATTTTAAATGTTTCCTTAATCGGTTTATTATACACCTCTGAATAGGTAACCAGCTATTAGTTTCTGTTAAAAGTAGAATTATGTTAAATCCTAGATATCAACAGCTAAAAACGCAGATTGAATGTTTTAAAGAAGTTACAAGTTGACTTCAAAGTTAAATTGAGGCGGTTTTGATCAAATTACAACATTTCAAGAAATATGTTAAAATATTTGCGCTGTGTTGATGATTTAACGGTAAACTATGTATAAATAGCTATTGACATGTTAGTGTTAGATTAGAAAAAAAATAGTCAATCGCTATGCATGTCTGCGCTATGTAGGTATCTTACTTATAAATTAAATTAAAAATATGCAAACGTAAAATGAAATTACATCCTATGTATTGTGGTAGATAGAGCCACCTACTTAAGGATACAGACACGAATTTGATTGCGATACCTCATATTTCAAAGCAAATTGTATATAAGATTGAAAAAATATAAAATAATTGGATATTATTAATATAGGAAGTTCATGTAATTATTAAAAGAACCATTTCTCAAAGTAAAAGCAATAAATTGAAGAGAATAACAAGTCGCGAGAAAATATCGGTATCGAAATTAGAATATCAGATCAAATTTTAAATTAAAAAATTGTATATAAAGGTTAATTTAAGCAAAATTTAGAATACTATGTTAGTAAATCCATGCAGATGAAATATCTGAACATTTGCATTAACTAATTGTAATAATTTAAATATATATAAAAATTTAATGTTAAGTCCTGAAACCTTCTAACTGAATAATACATGTAAATAAAGGTTACAATATAACCATTTAAACATTATAACATAATTAACAGTGTGATATTAAAACAGAGTGTGTGAATCTGTAAATGCATCATACATTCAAACAACACAATCCTCTTCAAAATAATTATGGAAATATTGATCACCAGTAGCCTTAGAATATTATAGCAGTGTTTTCCATGCATTTCATTGAAATTGTGCACAAAATGTAACAAATGTTAAAAATATTTATCATGGCCACAAACCATTTTGTTGTTTTACAAATTGGACACAAAAATTTCATAAAATTGTAAAAGCATTCATTGAGGCTTTGCAGATAAATGCTGTCATCAATTTGAAGCGAGAATATGTTTTCATAATTTAAATCTATCCCATATTTAAGATGTTATCTCCATTTAAAGATTGGAAAATTCTTAAAATAACGCTTATTTGGCAGTTTCTTCCTACATTCTCCTTAAATCTTCACTAATTTTCAGTAGAATTTTGACCAATGAAAGTGCATGTCATACGGCTCATTATAAATAATAATTAAATTGATTTAAGTTAATCAAAGTACGACGGTATAACGTGAAACAAGTTCGGGTCAATAAACAAAGAATTTAAATAAAGTAAAATTGGATTTTGCCATAAAAAATATTAAGAAGAATTTAGGAGAAGAAGAATAATTAAAGTTTAAAATATTACATAAAGAAAATTTTACCTGTATTCCCAAGTAACATTTTAAATTCCAATTGGCTTTCTAGCATATCTATTGGTTTTATAAAAGTTTAATTATGGCTGAAATTAAAACTTGCCATTATAAAGTTATTAGGCTTAGTTAATAAGTTTTAACCACGTTGTAACAGCTAA
>JAHWXV010117801.1:0-37371 GCA_024586415.1 Phrixothrix hirtus
GCCTAGCGACTATCACGTGTTTTTGCATCTGAAGAATCATCTTGGAGGTCAGCGCCATGACAACGACGATGGCGTCAAGACAACCGTGTTGCAGTGGCTGCACATCAGGCGGCAAATTTCTATGACGAAGGTATAAACAACCTTGTTGTTCGTTATGATAAGTGCCTTAATATTGGAGGAAATTATGTGGAAAAGTAGATTAAAATGTGGGCTTTTGTGTAAAAATAAAATTGCTACAATATCTTTACTACTTTTTTTTATACCTCAAAACGGTACTTACTTAAAAAACACGCCTCGTATATACAGGGTGAGTCATATATATATATATATATATGTAATAAAAGATACTGTTATTCAGCGAATATATTTGAATTCTTAAGTTAATATTTCGTATACGTTTGTATACTTCTACAAAACATTAGACAAACTGTATAAAATTATTTTGACATTAATGACAACATATAACTAAAAACAATTAGGTTAAATATAAATATTATATATATGAGTAAGAAAGTTTTGTTCTTTATCATGTAATCTTCAAGCAATAATTTTAATACTGTTTCTCCGACTTATTAATTTTTAATTACATTAATTGTAACCCCGAGATCAACAAATACAAATTAACGGCGAAGTAATATCTATAGACATAAATTAATGTAAAGATTTTACGATATTAATCATAGTTTAGTAAACAATGTGAAATTTTACTTGAGTGAATAACTATAAGCAATTATTGCAATATAATTGCTAGTATTGTTTTGATTACGCTACATTCCAGACCCTACGGTTGGAATGTTGATTATATATTTATCATTTAGTTGCAAGTATGAGTAGACTATACAATTAAAAATATTTTATAATTTGTAAATAGGTATGTTTACATATGGTATGTGCTATCGAGAAAGAGTCTAGACTGGTGCATACGCAACCAACCATAGAAGTTAGTGGTACTGAAAATCAAAATTTAATAATCTTATAGTTATCATATAATTTCTTTACTATATGCGTTTTGTACAAATGACATTTATAATTGATAATTAAAATGATGTATTGCCATTTGAATTTGTTTATTTATTATTATAAATGAATTATAATTTTTTCATTTTACGCAAGTTAAAGCAATATCTAATTTTCAATTAAAAATAATAGTGTATTATGCAACAACTGGAAGAAGTTACATTTCAACTGCGAGATAGCTTTTTACGAGCGAGATGGCGTAGATAGCCATCGAACGAGTAAAAAAATGTTCGACGGCACGATACACGAATTTATGTATTTATGATCTAGTAATGGATCTTAAAGCAATAAGTTTCGGATACAAAATTTAGTAAACTTGAAACTCATTTTGTGAATGTGAATGTTAATCTTGGGTATTTCAACTAAGATCAGATAAAAGTGACGTTTAACTAAAGCTCAAGGAAATCGGAATTTTTACCATCAATCAGGATTTGAACTTCATTCGAAGATTTGAACTGTAGATTCCTTCTTACTTACTGTTAGCTATAGTATAAAGAGATATTTGAGGTTGGATTTTCTATCTTTTTCAACAATAAAGAGACTTCGCTTTTTATCTCTCGTTTTTGTAGTCTTAGATGCATGAATAGCATGGGAGCATTTTTATATGACAAACGTGATTAAAACTTGGGATCATTTTTAATTAAAGACTGAGCATAAGCCTAGTACTAGCCGTTGCCTTACAATTATTTTTATCTGAACTATAAGATACAAGAAATGTTTCTTATAAAAGCATTCTGAATTTGAACGAATGTATTCAATTTGCAGACACATTCTAAAATTCCATAACAAAACAGATAAATGGGAACATGTCGCTCTGTCTTGTGATAAATTGCATGATACTTTAGAAAAGTTTTTAAAAAGAGAGATTAGATAAAATAAAGATTTAAAGCTATTTATAATTCGAAACTAAATGAACTGAAAAAGCAGCTAAAAACTTGTTTCCGGTTTAATAGCGTCAAAACTGTAATCAAGAGTGATTAACCACCATTATATGTACGTCACAGATTGCCAGGTATGCATATTTAATCCAACTTCAACAGTTTTGCTATGTACAATTCGCATGATAAGTTTAATAAGTATCCAAAAGATGAATTAAGTCGTCTTTAAAATATTTACATTAAAACAAACCTTCTACAGAAAATATACAAACTAGAGCAATTTTAATTTTATAAAACTTATATGTTAACGCGTACGTTTGTGTTTCATAGTATACAATTGCGTTCAAATTGTTTTATAGATTTAATTTACTTTTTATTATTTAATGTCACCAACAAAATTGCCTGCAAGAATAATTCTGGAGTATAATACTCCATTATATTGTCAAGTGTATAGTATAATAACTACAGTTCTCAAATAGATTATATAGCGTGTCCCACAAGAATGTTACCAAATCGCACAGGTAGATAGAGATATAAATATAAGAATTATTTAACATAGTGTATTTAATAGAGTAGTACCGTTATATCGCCGCTTGCAGTTCTGGGTTCGTTTGCATCGTGTCTTGTAATTAAATGTAAAATTTATGAACTAAAATAATGACTATTTAAATACATTTGTGACATGATATTTGCGTTATGGATACTGCGTGATCTGTTGTGTTTCAATTTAAATGCAATTTTGTATTTCAGCGACAGTATTTTCAGTAAGTAAATATGTTGTGGAATACCCATTATCAGAGTTTTCAAGGTCAAGGTCAGTAGTCAAATACTGACCTTGATAGTGAATGGAAAAAAAATTGAAAGCGAATTAAATGAAACAAAAACTACGTGGTAGCGAATTTAATGCTCTGTTAAGCACAAAAGTCTAAAAATTATAATCCTCTGGTTTTTAGTGTAACAAATATGTCTCAAATTATGGCGGTTTTAAGTGTTGTTTTATAATTTATAAATTACTTACTTAAAAGGTACCAAAGTTCACAATATTTGTGACATATTATGGAAATAATATCTGAAACTGCTGAATTTACATTTTTTAACCAAAATTACTAAACAGCAGATTCTTGCAACCTATTCCACTTTTTAAATTTTTTTACACTGTTCGTCAAAAAGTGTTGAATATATAAAAAATGTTTACGAAAATTCATATTATTTTATGAAATTAGTGTTATCCCTACGAGCTTGTTTGTCAACATAACAATTCTTTACCAAGTAAGTATTTTCTGTCCAAAGTGTGAAAAATTATTAAAAAGTATAATAGGAAGGAGATTCAGCTGTTCGCTATTTGTTTTTTAAATTTCAGATGTTTTTATTCTCACAATGTATTTAGAATGTTGTAAGTTAAACACAGTTTAAAATTGTATTGCATTTGGTGTGATACTATTTTAGTAATTAACTCATAAATTACGGTGTTTGCAAAACAATGTTCAAAAGCAGCACAATACTTCCATTTTATTTGATAAAGCAAAAACGAGCCTATTTATTCTTTTCAAACGTTCACATTTAATAGAGAATTAAATTCGCTATTAAAGCATTTTTGTTTAATCAAATTTGCTGTCAACCTCGGAGGTTAAAATTAGAAAACTCTATATGTTTATGAATGTTCGCCAAATAATTAAGAGTCTTCTTTAAATAAAACAGTAAACACTGGCTACACACTTAGAACTTATATTAATTAACAAATATTTAGTAAAGTTTGAACCCGTATTCAAAACTATGTGTACACATATACGAATTGACCGTCTTCTGTCGTAAACTTGTAAACAACGACACTTCATTAAACGTTTTAAAATGTAACAATTACTTTTCTGAAAGTATTAGTTAAAATTTTGGGAATTCAATTTAACTTGAACAAAAAAATTTAATAAAGGATTCTTTGCTCACATGTTTCTGCAATACTATTGGGTAGTCGTGCCTTATTTAATTTATTTACTATGAATGTTGGGTCAGACGAGCGGTATGTTTCTTTTCTAGGGGGCAACAGCCACACTTTTAGCTTTACCTGAAGGCTTAACTTAGGTACCTACAACTCGGAGAAATGCGACAGTGTCAATTTAAAAATGAATTTATTTAAATACGATAATAATTTGAAAGTTAATTATACAACAAAGAAAAAATAAAGCAATAAATAAAATTAATGTTAAATTTGGTTTAAAATATTAAGTTATTATCGATGCAATCAATTTTTATAAAGTTTATAAATATTGAATTAATTTTGTTAACACTTTATTAACACTACTATTAACTAAGTTATTTACGTGTAGCTTAAATAAAGGTTTTCTACCTGCAGTTATTGAAGCTATGAAAATAAATATTTACGACCTTTGTTTAAGCTAACTTAATTATGTTTTTACTAAATAAATTTCAAATGAATGTCCTTTAAACTTAACTGGTTTACTAATTAAACACTCGCGGTTCGTGTGCGCGACAAATGATAAGTATTGTCTTCTGGCTGATTCTGTCAAGTGATTCAAATGTCCACTCTCGATTTCTTACAGCACTCGGTGTAGTTTTATTAATTTCTTTGAATAACGTACTTGACGAATTCGCCAACTCGTAGTGATTCTATTATAATTCATTTACTGCAATGCATTTGCAGGGCTTTTCTGATGAACTCATTTATGGTAGATCAGGGAAAGACCTGGTTTTTACTTGATTTGAGTTTATATAACTTTCGACAACTCTTATTGTCCAATGGGGTTGTTGGTTATTTGAATTTCAGGCAATGTCTTTGAACTAAAGCTCGTTTCTCAATTCTCACGTAGGTCGTTTTAAATTTATATGTACGTGCCTTTTTGCGAGTTTCGAGTCTTACTTGTTACTTTACATGTCTTTATGGCAAGTTTGCTAAATTTTCCGCTTCTTGAAATCATACTGTCCTTGGCGATGGTCACGTAAATTTATATTACCTGTCCATCTTTTGCTTTTAACAAATCTGCCGCTGCTTAGTAATCTTACAACTTATTCTAAAGGGTTAACATTAAATTTATGGTTGGTTAAAACACATTATCGATGTCTAAGAATTTTATATACAATTTTATTTAATTCTTAGGCATACTGATGTGAATTATAATTTTGATTATTGATGGCATCAACAATACACTGTATGCAAACGAAATAATTGTATGTATTTTTTCATGAAATGGTTTTTATCTTTTATTTCCAATGAAGAACCTTTTCTATTTAAGTACTTCAAATCCTTATACTTGATTATGACGACTAGAGGCAATATGAAAATTATCTTTACTATAAAACACTAAGTTGCAATAACGAATGCCCCAGAAGCTGGTTCCAAATGTATACAACTTTGAAAACGGCTTCAGGTAAAGGTAGTAAGGTTTGAAAAAATCAATGAACCATAATTTTCATATAACCTTGGAGGGCGTCTCATGGGTTAAGGTCAATTTGATTTTAATCCTTAACATGCATGGCAGGAAATTTTAATAGCTCTTGGGACTCCAAAATAAAAAAGGTGCGTATGTTTAATGTTAATGAAAAACTAACTTTTTGATTGTATAAATAATTCAAGACATATAACGAAACAAACTTTCATATTTACAAACAACTTAACAACCTAAATCAAAAAAACCTGAAACTAAAAATGATACATTTTTTAAAAAAATAAACAGTGTTTCTTAGATTCTTGTTTTGCAAAAAACAAATATAACTTTTCGTATTGAAAACATGTTTGGTAAATTCTAACCTACAAAAAAAGAATATATTAACTTCTAAATAAAAAATGTAAAAAATTAACGTGGTCCAAAAACTAATACAAATAAATAATATGTACAACTCTTCTAGGTGCTGTGAATGCATTGAACTGATAATTTTCTAGAACATTGTAAAAAAATGTGTTTTTTCATTAAATACATAAACATCCAGTTTTTTTAAATTTTTGGTCAGAGATAGAGCAATACTTCCTCTATCTAGCCAAAATATCTGAATCATCAGCTGTTGCCTCAGGTGATGTCTTCAAAATTCTGTAAATACCTGCTAAATACCTCTTAGTACATTTATTTTCTAGGAACGTTAATGAAGAAGTGTTTCATACAGTTGCTTAGCCAATAATTCAAAAATTCGATCTTAACTAGCTGATCTATGCTAGCACAAGGCTGATGGATGATTATGAATTTACTGAGCACATATCCACAATTGTGTAAAACAAAGTCATGGGCCAGCAAGCGCTGTGTTCTTCTGATACAGTAATATTGAGTGTTTTTTCGTTCACAGCATCCACTCAAGGTTTTGTACTGTTATAAAATGTACTAATTTTGGGCTACCTGTTAGCATCCTGTTTGGAGTGCTGCACTGAATAAATTAGCGTAACAGCTTTGTTTTATGTTTTATTCCTTGTAAAGTCACATAATGTTGATCCCACCTGTCTTGTTGTAGAAGTCCTGTTTGTTGAAAAGATTCATTCAATAGCCTTAGTTTTAGACTTAAAAGCATCAGTTAATAGCAAAAGTCCTAGAAAACCATTTATTTCAACGGAATTTGTTTTCCTGTACTCTGTGTGATTTTGATTGCCTGGCTTATTAAAAAATTCTTGAATTTTTAAATTTGCATAATGCAGAACTATATCTAGTATATCTTGTGAAAAAACTTCAATATATTGTGGGATGATGTTCTTGCATTTCGGACTGGTTCAACCGCAGCCCATTTATATGTTTTTTCGTAGAAATATTTGTTTCTTGGATCACTTATCTCACTGTCCTTTTCACTTTCAGTAACCTGGATCTCATTTTAATCATCAGTTCATTCCCAAAAGCTCGCTCACTGCTTTTTGATCACTTATAATAGCATTTCCGATAGTAAAGTTAGTTTCAGGATTGCTATCTTAGCTCACCTTAGCACATATTTCTCATAGTTAGGATCTGTGGCTTAATCTTTTTGAATTTTTGGACATGAACATTAAATTGAAATAGAATTCCAAGAACTTTGTTATATGCACTTGTCTTGATAATAGACTTAAGTCGTCCGAGCACGTGACGGGTCTCCCGAACATAGAAAGCTACTGAACAGCGCGCACTGCCTGACCAATAAATGCAAAAGTGATTGAACAGTTCATACTTGTCGAAGTCCAACGAACTCCACAACGGCAGTTTTATTGTATATTATTATGGCCAACGTCAAAATCTTTCCATCGTGTTTTTATGTTATTGGTAAGTTGGAGTAAATCCAGCAATGTGCTAAAAATCTTTTATTTTTCAAAATAACTTTGTAAGATTTACTATACTCCTTAGCCGATATTATCAATTTGAATTCAATCGACCCTTCCAAGGGTAAGTCCTAATCTTATCGTTGCCGCCGAAGATCGATGCGTGCTTTTAAATCATATATCATTATAAAATAGCTCAATTCCAACTACAATAATCTGCAATATAGAGTTGGGAACTCATTTCAGAAAAATTAAATTGAGCTGTCCAAAAAATCAAATGAGTTTTTCTATAAATTGCTACCTTTGTTTCATAGTTGTTTTTAAAAGTGTATTACTTACAAGATATTCGATTGCATCCACACATTTCGGGCACCCTGTATATCAAAGAATAGACAAATATATATAGTAAGATAACCCCCCCATAAGCTGCAAATTTTAAATCACTGATAAGCACCATTACTATTTATTTACATTCTCTTTATTACAGATTCCTTAAACGTGCTAAGATCACGTGGACGACAATACACTATCGATGTCGCTAAACTCAAATACATTCACAAATAGTACTCGTCTGTAAAGAGAAACTGAAATAAAATATTCATCTGCAAAGACTGAAAGTGGCAACCCTTATAACTTTATTGCAAGTATGCATCCTAAATTGGCATTGCATCGAAATAATATAGTATGATCGGTAAATGTCTTATAATGGACGAGAAAAAATTTTCGGGACCTGTTGTACTAAGACACCTAACGATCGTGTGACGTACGCTATTTTTTAGATTAACGGCAACTATGAACCAATTACAATAATTTGATATCAAACCTTTACTCCGTTTCATTACAGTACTAGTGCCATTATGAACCATGACGTACTTGTTATCGTGGCGTTACTATGACAATCACAACAGTTCGGCGGTAAATGTATAAAAGCAGGTCGGTAGCGCAAAAATAAATAAATATATTCGTCTTAAATGTAATTAATTATTCTATTCACAAACGTCATTAAGAGGTCACTAAATGTATAAACTACACTCGTTATCTAATGACCATTACGGTAATAATTTTATTAACAGAACTACTATAAATCAATTTAAAATTTTTTTACTAAACAATTGAGGTTTCTTTAATATTCTAAAATAAACTATTTACATAAGCATTCAACTGTATTTATTATATTCACTAATTTGTTATTTTATTATATTTATTGGAGCGGTATATTATGATTTTTCATATTTAAGGGTACCTTTACTTATTTCAATTGAACCTGGACACTGATCGTATTTACTGTTTAATAATAATTATTATTAACAGTCTTAGAATATATTAGCGTTAATAATATTCCGGGTTACTATACATTCGCGATGCCGCCGCGCGGGGCACCCTTTCAAAGTTGATACGTTGCCGGTCTCAAGTTTTGCTCGATTTTCTTTCCTATCGTGTTACATTAATTTCAATGACTAGTTTAAAGTACCAAAAGACGAAATTAGAACAGTCTTACACCTAGCTCAGAGATTTACGGGACATCCGTTCGCAATTGTAAGAATGATTTTGTGCCTATTGAAAATTTGCCTGTGGATATACTAATACTTTTATTGAATTGGTCAACATTATTATATAAAACACTTTTTTATTAAATAAATAATATAAATACATTTTTCTTTACTGTTGACATTAAATAAATCGTGCAGCGTGCCAAGTAACCTCATGCTTCGTTCAATTAGCAAAACAAAGTTTCCCTATTGTTTGAAAAATAATAAAAATTTTAAACGGATTACTTGTTTGTTACTACTTAAGAAGATTCTGCTTTAAATAAAATGGTCAACTTTAATTCGGGGCATTTTTGCTTCGCAATGTTCGAAGAACATAGCGCGCTAAGCCCGCGAGCCAGCGTGAGTCGTCAGTGTTAAATTGCAAGAAAATATAACGCAAGCACGTCTACTATGTTCTATTAATTCATATAAAATAAATAATTGCGTCATTAAATTTAGAGACTCAACACACGAGACAATTCTTTATCAAACACTACTTATACAGTACGAGCCAATCGACTGAGGTGCTTTTTGTGCATGTCAAAAAATCCACAGCGATCGACTCACATTGAGACAACTTTGCAATTTAAACCAGATATAGTGATTATGAGGCATGCCTCGCGAGGCGACTACGCGAAGCATGCTTGCAAAGTCAATAAAAAAAGTGTTACTCTTTGATAAATATCGCAATTTTTAAAAGCTAGTACGGTGTATACGTTCTGACACTTTATTGTATGCATTTGATCTAGACATGGAAGTGGAACAAAAGCTATTTCTACCTATACCTTTGAAATTTTAGATTGTCGTGTGCTGATTTAAATAGTATTTGGGCGTACATAAAACCAAAGAAATCGTCTAGCTCTTGCTTAACTTTTTTTGCAACGAAAACGGGTAAACAATTTTTAGTTCCTGTTTCACTTCAACTCGTTTTCAACATGCTTTTCAATTCACTGACAAAAAGTGTACAATTTTCTCTATCAGTGAATTGTAAAAATAAGTCTCCGGAATTCTAAAGGATTCGTAGTTCTCCAGTCAAGCTAAATAAGAGTTTCGCAATATTGCTCGAATGAGTTTTACATTTTGCAGCAGCTGTGTTTGACTACTTGTTCTTTTCATGCCATTATTGGTAAATTTTATCACTTTCTTCTATATTTCTGCTAACGCTTGTACTCTATTCGGCACTTATCACTTTCATCATCGTAGTCTAATAATTTCTTGTTCAGTTTTGCGGCCTATTAGCCAACAATCAATCATCCAATGATTGCTATTGTTTTAGTTAGCGACACGATCAAGTTGTTGTAAATGGCTTATTAGAGCAAACGAACCTGTGTTTCATATAGCATTCCAAAACAATTTACAATAACGTATGTACTCTAGGTAAAATAAAGCTTTTTATTTTTACTATAACGAAGGATGCTTATTTTTATCTACGCCCATATTATTTGAGCAGCAAGTATTTAACAATTTATGATTAAACGTTTATTTTAAAAAAATAAATAAAATATTAATTATTTTAAATATAATTGTGTTAATTTAGAAATGAATAAGATAAATGTATAAAAGTTACTAAAATATTATTAATTTAATAGTCCAATATTGGCAGTTTACAAAATTAAGCCTACTAGTCGAAGTAGTTTCCAATATTTACACAAGGCTCTTCTACATTCTAAAAAAATTTAAATTAATAGTTAAATGAAATAGTAGATATCTCAAAGATTATAGCGGTTATACATAATCTACAGTTTTGACAAAGAATTAATATAGTAATTATCTTTGTATAAAAACGAATGAATTTAACCATTTTTATGGAAGGTTTCTGTATCAAAAGTCTATCTACTTTATATCCTTTTACATCCACACACTGGTTGTTATGTATGTATATTGATAAACTGACTACGATTCGGATTCTTCGGTTACCGCTGTTCTTCGATGATAATTTTCTTAAATTAGTCTTTATAAGTTTCAGCACAACACATCAATTATATATTAAACGCTTGATTATTAATCTATTTAATCTGTGGGTTCCCGTCCTTGCGATGAACTGGTTTGTTATCAATCGGCGAGTTCAGTAGCGTCGTAATGAGACTACTTGTGACAGATTTTAAGTTAAATTATTAACTTATTTTTATGAGGCGTTTATTTTACGACCGACTTGTATCACTGATTAAAATATTTCTTTAACAGTGACTTGATGAAAAAGACTAGTTTTGAATTATCCAGGTGATTTATGGGATTTTGCCTTATGATGGAAATATTCGGATTTTCATTGTAAGTTTTAGTAACAATCAATAGAGTTTGAATTCTTTGTCCGTTAATAGAAGTTCTCATTATTAGTTTAAAATTTTCTCCGTATAGGATTTTTATAAATCTTACCTACTTTAACCTAAGTGCTTCTATTTCAAGGATTTAAATTTACAAAACTACGAACAGTGTATTTCTAAAATTAATATTTTTTAATCTTATCTACATCGCGTACCTTTCTTAAATATGTTACTTTGAAGAAGCCGAAGGCGTCTTCTATTTCTTTAGAATTATTTTGTAATTTTAATTTTTATGTGCTATATTGCATTAACTTATATGATGTTTTAGATAACTACTATTAATTCGTTCACTAACACTATGTAATTCATTTTCTTGATTTACTACTATTATGTATAACGGGGTGAAACGCGTATTGTGCCCCAGGAGGCTGTTAAAGATGTTATTTGCCCTCAATTAGCTATCACAGTGGAGTTAGGGGGGATTCTACGTTTATGATGAAAGTAATTCGGCTAAAATTCAGGAACAATTGGCAAGTGTTAAAAAAAGTCGTAATTTTTGGGCGCCACTTTACCTTGGTGTCTTAACGGTTAGATGTTGCTGAAATTAGACGGCAAAGAATCCTATTTCAAAACCAAAAGGTTGTAATGTTACCGTGGTATACGCACTGGTTGATTATTTAGCATAAACTACTGGATAGGTACTTCAAATTTAGTTCAAGTTAGACTCGTAATTTAAAGTGTTTTATTTACTTAATATCTAACGTTTTCCTGGAAGAAAATTATGTTTACTACTGCTAAGGTTGTTTATAACGGTAAAATAATAAAATCGTCAGCATAAAACTTATAATAATAAACAAATAAAATGGTACAGACAATAAAAGACCGGTGTGAAGATAGTTACGGTTTTAGATGTGACAACACTGCTTCATAACTGCGTGTAATAGAATATATGTCTTAAATTTATTTTCCAGTATTGTACATGTCCAAATATTGTTATATATGATATTAATTAAGGATATACTTGATTTTTCAATCAATATCCATAAAGGGGTAACCCCATCCCCCCATTTTTTTTACTAATACATGTCCCGTTAAATTTTATTGCGGATTATTAGTTACTGAATTACATAAATTATACCTATGTAGATCGTAATCTGCCAGGAACCGTCCTTAAGAGGTAGTGCACCCCCACTTTTTTATTAAGCAACGTCCGTTAAATTTTATTGCGGATAATTAGTTCTTGAATTGAGTACATTGTATCAATGTAGATAGTTGCCACCAACCGTCCTTATGAGGGTAGAGCATTAAAGCATCCCCACTTTTTTATCAAGCGATGTCCGTTATATTTTATTACGAATTATTAATTATTAAATTGAATACATTACATGATTGTAGATCGTCGCTTGCCACCAACCGTCCTTAAGACGGTAGGTTGTTGCCACTTTTTTAGGGAGATATCCGTTAACTTTTATGGAGCATTATTAGTTATGGATTTGATTAAATAATTTTATGTTCTACCCAAGTAATTACAAATCTATAGAAAATTTTGAGCTGATTAATGTGATATGCGGGGTTTTTTCATGTAAGCTATTCATTAAATATATTTTGAACTTCCCGTAAATGTTTAATGTTCAAAATCTGGTATTAGTAGTTATTCATTCAAATATTTTCAAATACAATATTTCGGGTTATCGATCACTTCCGGTTATACCCGAAATCGAGATCAACACTCTTACTTTAAATAGAATGTCGCATATTTTTCTTTTATTTTGATTCTACTCAATTGTTTAAATTGCTAGAGTAAATATATTTTATTACAAAAAATTAACGGTTCCCGGGATATTTTGATTTCTTTGATAATGTTCTCATTTTCTTCATAATTTTCAGATCTATTTATTTAGAATATTACTGCCAGTATTTCAACAAAGTTTTTGTCATTTAGGAATGCTATGTTACAAGTAACTTTAAAAAATGAACTTTATTAAAAATTTCACTATTGTGTATAAAAACCTCTGTTCTTGAAAAGGTTAGAGGGATAGGTATAGGGAATCAGTTCACGTAGAAATTAATTTTCTATCTAAATCTAATAATATATGGGATGTCCCATTTGAACAAATTACCCTTTTAAGGTCTGAAAATGCTCAAGTTGAACGTTACATTTTGAAGTCACTTTAAGCAAACTCGGTTTAAATCGGGTACACTCCATAAACATCAGTATTGGCTAATAATTGATGAAAACTACATTGGAATATCGACAGTAATGTTCTAAATACGCAGCTCTGAAAATGAAACAAATTACAAAATTATCAAAAGAATTAAAATATCCCCAGAAGCTTAAATTTTTCTAAATAAACAAACCCACTTTAAAAAATCCTCTAGAATCAAAACAGAAAGATAAGAATGACCTACTGTTTGAAGTAAAAAAATTTGTGCTGATTTTCGGTATAACTGAAAATGATCGATAACTAAAAATATTTTATTTCAAAATAGACGAATACCAAATTTTGAATTTTCAATTTTTATGAAACTTTCAAAATATTTTTTTATATTCGTTTTTTAAAATCAATAACCAAAAAAGGTGGTATAAAAAATGTATAAACTTTAGGATTTAATACATAATTTGACAGCCGTCACAAATAACCTTAAAATTTACAGATTAGTGTTTTTTTATAAATATGCCTGACCGAATACAAAAAATTTTATTCGATACTCGTGCAGTGTAATATTTCAGTCCCTTGACCTTCTTTACTGAACTCGGCTTAGTCCTCGAATCGATTTCTGGCCTAAAATATGGCGTGGGCAGCTCATTTGTATCGAAAACTACTATAACGAACAGGTTACGTGAAAATCCATGTTTTCATTTTAATCCATACATATATGTTTATTTTATTACGCCTTTTATACTTATAAGCGCTTTATAGCATACCTGTATTTTGTAAGGATTTGCAATACCTGTACTTTATCAGGATAAGCAAAAGGGGGATACGTTTACAATGTAATTATCAACTTAAGGACGGTCGATGGAAAATAATGATCTATTGCGATGTAATGAATTCAATTCAATAATTGACAATCCGCAAATTTAACGGACATCGCTTAATAAAAAAGTGGTGGTGCACTACCCTCTTAAAGACGGTTGGTGGCAAATAACGATCTATATCGATATAATGTATTCAATTCAATAATTAATAATCCGCAATAAAGTTTAACGGACGTCTATTAGTAAAAGAGTGGGGGTGAGCTACCCCTTTATGGACTATGAATGAAAAATCTAGTACCTCCTTTAAATAATGTCATATATAACTATATTTGGGCATGTGCAATACTGCGTAATAAATTTTAGACATTTATTCGATTATACGCAGTTACGAAGCAGTGTTGCCACATCTAAAACCGTGGCTGTCTTCACACCGGTCAATAAAAGATCATTTAAACGATCAATTGCTTAATTACTAATGTGCAAAATAGGGGACCCCTTTTTTAACTCCTAATTCTATACTTAATTAATTATAACAAAGAACCGACCCCGCCTAATCGTGGCCTCAAATTAATTTAAGTACTTCAATTAAATATGTTTTGATCAATAACTAGATTCTACACAAACTTGAGCAAGCTTGTCTACCTTTTACTTGATTAAAGTAAGGTTTCCAGCGGGAAATATCAAATAAACGAAAGCAAAGGGGGTGGGGGTTGATTTTCAGATTTCCCATTGAAATTTAGTGACTTAAAGAGTGGAATGAAACAATTGAAGGAGTATCATTTACTTGTGCTTAATTTGGATTGCAGTGCTTCCTTTACTTCATGAATAAAGCGTACGCGATTAGTATCTTCCCGGACATTCCGCAGCCCTGTGGCCAAACCTTGTACGGAGATAACGAAACTTGACCCAATCTTCCAAATTCGCTTATAGCGTTAATCTGCCTAATTCACCACTGGTTCAAGCATTCGATATTTAATAAGGGTAACACGCCCGTGAATCGACGCTCACCTTCCGAACGTCTAGCATCGACTGCTCGTTAACAGAAATTTTCCTTGAGATTACGAGGCAAATGGGATCGATGGTTAACGCTTATTTTTAGAAATGTAAGCATTATAATGGGAAAGTTGATGTATTTTTAAGAAAAATCCCCTGTTTTACAAAACGTGAGCTGGCATTTTTGAATGTTAATAAATGTTAAAAATGGGTTAGCACACTTTAAAATTCTCGTTTATAAATTCAAATATAAAAATGATATTGGTATATTACCATTTAGATTTTATTAAGAATATTTAATAATATATAATATATAATATTTAATATATATATACCGGGTGTTCCAAAATAAATGACAAATGTTGCAAGGATTTTAGACGGGCTTACATATGTTGTTAGTATACTTCCATAAATTCACTTTCAGTGATGTGTACAAACTTCTTCATCAGCTAGAGTATGGTTTATATATGTTTCTGAAAAATTTAACATGACATAATTTTCGAAATACCTTTGTAATTTTTATAAAAAATATTCATAAAGTACATAGCTATTTGTTACAAAAATAAAGAAAAATCTTCCCAAGTCATGGAATAAAAACAGCTAAAGTATCACTAGGTCAATCTATTTCAAGTTTGCTAATTTCTAGTACTTAGAAACAATATTTTTATAAAGACATGTGTAAGCACCATTTTCTTAATCGGCGGAAGTATGCAGAAGAAATCGTTTTTCCCATCACAAATTTGCAAATTCCAGAAGTTTCTAAGTCTCACAAACACACTGCTAGTATGTATTTGAGAGTGAATAAAATTGCACTGCACCTTATATATTTCTTTTGAAGTCCATTGTTTGCAATTCTAAACAGTTTATTAGTTTAGGCATTTCTTGTTCAGTTATTGAGTTAATTCAAAACCTTTAAGAATGTTCTAGATTTTTGGTTTTTGACAAAGACCTTTTCTTTACTTTAGTACCCTGTATTTATTTAACGATTCTTAAAAATTTCTGTTTGACAATTAGAAATAATTTAATTAAATACTTTATTAAATTTAGTGACAAATATAATTATAATACAAGGATGTGCATACTAGTCATAGCTTTTCTAACCAACAGGATACACAGTTTACTATTAACCAGTTACTAGCAAGTTTTAAACTGATTAATGCGATTAATCTAGATAATAGCGTTTAAAGACAATCTATATGTTTACCGCTTTAATTTAAGCCATATTACTCATCTCTCAACATAATATTGTACATATATATTACCTTGACCGCTTGTAATTTGTTGAAAACATTACGTATGTAATTAGAAAGTGTTTACAGTAAGTGTGGCTTTTAATTTGACGTATGTTGTACGTACTTACTACATTCATAATTCAGTATAATACAAAATCTCTTATTTTAACTTAATTCTGTTCCAAATTATTTAAATAATAACAAAATTCGATTTTGCTCAATTGGTAAAGCTACTAAATCTTTAAATTAAAATATAAAATGTAGTCATTTTATATCGTTTGATTTTGGACTTCTTCCTTTTTTCATAATTTAGGTTGAAGGACATGCTAGAAGTCTAAGGAAGAGAAAGTAGTTTTTATTGCAGGGTGAATGACTACCAATCTATTTAGAATTCATTCATTTGTATTACTATTGAGTAATATTTTTAGTAGTACATAGCCTATGAATTTAAAGCTAAGCAGTGACAAGTTTCTTAAAATGTCGCAACCTTAAAAATTCAAGCAATTGCATTAAAGCACGATTGCTGTTTTTGGCGAAACATCTACGGTTGGATTTTATTTAATAGAAAAATAATCAAGAATAAGACGCCCATTAAAATTAATAGAGAAATTCGACATATGCATGTATTTTTACTTTAAGTGTAGAATGATGTTCTACTTTCTGATTTTGTGGTAAAACTTAAAAAGCTAGATTAAGATGTAGGGGAGCCGTAGTTATATTTTCGCGTAGCATTGTAATAAGGCCAACCATTTATTTACATGTTTTTGTATCGAAAGGTAAATCTAGTTTTCTTGAATCGTATATCTATTTTATCGAAATTAATTAAAAATAAGATTAGAAATAAGATTATTATTGATGGCCATAACTAAACAACGTCGAATATATTTTGCAAACACAAGGTTGTGTCTGCATACTTTGCTGTTAAAAATATGGCATCGCCATATAACACTTACGTATATAACATCATTTTAAAGTTGGAATAAAAAATCAATACCCATCAAAAGGATCCCCATGTAGTCACTATTAAGGTAGTTGCCTTTTCTTCAACGGTCCATCTATTCGATGTTGCAGTTCTCAAGAACTGTTTATGATAATTGGCCCACGTATTTTGTAGTGCTTGGTATTCTCAGCAGCAGGCAAGAATACGATCTGCTGTGCATTGATTTCGGTTGTTTTCATAAAGAATAGAGGAGGCCCCCTTCTTAGACATGATGTTTTTTATTTGCACTGAAGAGGATAAACTTTTGATGGAGCTCATCACACTTCTTGGTTACCTCCTCATATCTTACTGACAACTCACTGATTACGCCTTCTATTTCTTTTGTTGGATCTTCTTGTAATTTAATTTGGTTTAATTTAAATTCTTCTTTTAGTTCCATTTGACTTTAATTTTATCCTGTAGTTTACTCTGGTTTGCATTAATTGCTACCATTTCATCATATAATTTAGCTTAACTCGTTTTAATTTCCTCATTTAATTTGTTTCTAATTGTTTCTTTCAATATATTTTTATTGAATTTCATTTCTCCTTGATTGGAATAAATTCTTTCTTCTAATTTAGTTTATTGAATTCCGTTTTGTCCTGCATCTTTTGCAATATTTCCATCAGCAATTCGATATTTTTATTGACATTTCTTTTGACCAGCATGTATAAACAAATAATGCTAGATTTTAATTATTAATAGTCCGCGAGTTCAACTTCCAATAACAATTTGACATCTGACACCAATGTAACGAAGCTAGTTAATTGTTTTAAATTATAATTATTTATTTACACGTATTTAATTAAGTATTTATATTGCAGTACACTAGTAATAAATGGTTATATTTATATTTATTTATAACAGTTCTTGACAAGACAAAATTCTTAGGAAAAACTAAACCAAAGGAATTTAAACTGCTATTTGTAAAGAAAAGAGAAATTCTGAAAACATTCAAGGTTAGTAAGGAATAAAATTAGTAAGAATGCTGATGTAATAAATTCCAATGCGATGATTGATTGCTGCAACCTTGAATTTATTTAGATATTAGTTGCAGTAGTGAGTCACTTGTGGTTACATCATTTATTTTAGTTTGACGGAACCTTCTGGAATCTTCTACAAAATTATTGTTATTTCTAATTTTGTTACATTAATGTTTTAAGCATTGTTGAAGTTATAATCTACATCCTCTGCACCTCTGACATAACTGTGTTGCGTTTTGAGTTACAAAAATGCGTCTTTCATATAATTGTAAGTTATAGAATCTAGTTTTGTAAATCGTGTTCATTTCAAATTGAAAATTGTAAAATTAGTTTCTGACAGTTATTCATTTGGAAGCGCCCATCGTTAAAGGTGTGGCAAACTGTGCAGCGGTAGTTAATCTGGTTTATTAAAGTTTTAGAGGAGTCCAGTTGACTATCTCCATTTATCCTTTGTGATCACTTTCTGCTTTCATCATAAAAATCCCTCTGTAGTAAAAATTAATTACATACACAATTCCACGAGGTGCCTCCTACCTGGAAAAGTTAGGCGATTGCAAGCAATCCAGAAAAGTCAAAAACTTTTATGTTTTTTCTTGTTTAGTCAACGAATTTCTGAATAAAATATGTAATGAGAAATCGCGTTTCTTTATTCAGCCTTTAAATTTACCGTTTAGGTATATATTTTCTTTCTTCTATCTCTAGTTGTCAATCTAGTTGTAGTAAAATGTTTACCTAAAATCCAATATCAAAAATTTAAATCTAGGAACAACACTGTATTCACACTTTCTTAATATGCTCCTAGTAGTTGCGCACTGAACTAGATTTTGTCTAAATGCATTTATTTGTATTCACATTTTCCTGCAGGACTCTAAAGTGGAGATTTTCAATTTCTTCCAAAAAAGTGTTCTATTTTATGCAATTTTTTTGGTAATGGGCGCAGTTAGGCCTCTACAGTGCCGTGCTAAAATTTGTCGGTAGATTCTAAAATCACCCTGGATATACCCATTTTTGCACATAAAAATAAAAGAATTGTTGGTATTATTACTTAAAATTACAAAACAATTTTTTTAGCTGTTTTCTTCAGTAAACGATATTTCATGGACGCAAATCATTTGAAGGATTTAATGAAGTTATAAATAATAATAAATAGTATAAACACATAAATATGTTCAACTTGTTAGATAAATAGTATTAACAATTCCTCCATAGTTTCTTCAAAATTGGGCGATACAAAAATATTTATTAATTACTTTACTGTTTCTAATTATAATTTAATTAAAAGTATTAAATCAAACTGACATAATATATTTCAAACTTATTAAGACATTATTAAAGTACAATCAACCAAAAATATCTATGTAATATTCTAGGTTAAAAAAATATATTATTATTTTAAAAACCAACTCTTACATAACTATTTTAAGTTGATTTTACTGTGACAATAATCTTCTTAATTAGATTGAAACGTATTCAACGTATAATTTTATAATTTCATATAAAGCAATAATTAATATATTTCTGTATAATAAATAAATTAAAGATATTCAAAGAGCCACAAAACTTCCTAAATTGAAATTATACTTTGAACAGAATAAACTTTTAAGGTTTAATAATAGTATATTATATACCAAGGGACTAAAGTGCTTCCTTTAATCCCGCTGTCGTCGCTCGAGAAATAATCTCTCGAGGGATTAAAAAGCACTTTTAGTCCCGAAATATATACATTATTTTTTGCACTTTCGAAAAATTTAAAATCAAAAAGGTTGAAGAAAGTAAAATTGCATGATTTTGACATTAACAGTTTATTCGATTTATTAATGTATGCTTCACGGCAAATGCTATTTAAATTTAATTTACAAAACGTTAGAGAAACGCTTTCAGCTATATGTAATTTGAATTGGTTAATTTTTGTTATTTCCGTGGCGAGCGGGATTAAATTTACTTTATCTCCCTTGGGACTAAAGTACAATTTTAGTCCCTTAAGATTAAAAGTGATACTTTAGTCACGGAAACTAGTGACTACTAAAAGAAGCGTTTTAGTCCTGAAAGCGCAAAAACGTAGTTTATATTTCACATTTTTGTAATTTTACTCCTTATTTTTGCACTAAAGTAGTCTATTATCACTATATTATATGCCATAGGCAGATTAACAAACTGTCGTTATGTATCATACAGGGTGGCGTAAAAGGGATGCATAGTTTTGGAATGCCTAGTACTTTAGAAGGGGAGGTCGGCGGCTTCCCTATACCACACAAAGGGGCAATCCCTGATAGAAACACAACACTCCGATGGGTTAGATCATTTCGCACAACTGGATCTGTTTGAAGGGGTCATCAATAAAACGTCGTGCCTCCACTTTAAACCTATACTGGCGCTAATTACAACGCTTCCTACACAATAACTTGCACTTTCACCCCTACAAAATAAAAATTGTTCAGAAGATGCTTAAAGATGATTTCACTCAACGCAAATAGTTTTAAGAAAGAATGATTGAAATGTGTGCTGCTGATAATGTTGTGTTGCTGATGAGTGATGAGGCACATTTCGATTTAAACGATTATGTGAACAAACAAAATTTCCGTTATTCGGTAAGAATGAACTTGCGAAACTTACACTAGCAACTTCTCCATAGTGCTAAGGTAACAGTTAGGTGCGGCGTTTTTAAAACAGGAATTATTTGACCTTATTTTTTCATAGAGGGAGGGGCTACTGTAACAGTGACTTTTCAGCGTTATGTTGAGATATTATGCAACTTTTTGCTTCCATTACTTCGAAGACTCCGGGTCAACATGGAAGAAATATGGTTCCAACAAGATGGGGCTACAGCTCATACAGCAAGGGCCACGGTGGAGGTTATCCGACACGTAATCTCACAGTTTGGTGACGTTGCTGGCCCCCACGGTCACCGGATTTGTCGGCTTGCGATTACTTTTTGTGAGGTTAGCTGAAATCAAAAGTCTGTGTTCGAAAATCTCGTACTCTAGATATATTAAAACTTTATGTTCGTGAAAAAATCGTAGCTGTGCCCCCAGAAATGTTAAGAAAATCAATGCTGAACTTTGAGGAAAGGCTTCGTATGTACGACCAGCAAGATAGAAGTCACTTCCGGATGTAATTAAATAAATTAAATAATCGTGTATACCAATAAAAATTAGATATATCACAGATTATTTTTGTAGAACCAAATTTTTTATATTAAAAATTAAGCAGGTTGCACTCTTTTGAAATCCTTGCATTCTTTTCGCGTCACCCTGTATAATCAAAGCAGTAAAATTATATGAACGCATTTAACTGCATATGTAGTTAGAAATCTATTAGGGCACGGTTGAAATTAAAAGCGAACAAACATACACTCTTAATTTGTCTATAATTCCGTAGTTATTCAAAATTTATGAATATTTATGAATGTGAGGCGGTAATATTAACGTAATTCTTGATGTTACTTTAAATAATGTGTAAAATAAAATTTCATGAAAAGATCCCGTTATTTTGAGGATTGGTTTAAAAAATAGATAAATGTGTTGGAGTTACGGAGAACGCTTTAAAAGCAATGAAGTTATGGTTTTTATATAGGTACGTTGTTTTTGCTACAAGTATGAAAATTTATAAACGCTCACGGAGTTAGAGTGGTGTATATAGTAAAAGATTAAAATTATTGGCAGTGACGTTACCTAACAATCTCACGCGATTAAGCTTCGGGGAACGTGCGAAAGCGAGGGTAGTACGGTGACCATCGGCGGGTACGTTAGCATGGTTGTATTACACTTTATAAAAGATTATCTATTAAAATAACTTTATCAATAGCTATACATAAGTATAAATCAACTAATTCGTACATAAAATGTATGATAACTTACGAAGTTACAGTTGATTACAATAATTCAACAACGCTGTCTAAATATTCCCAATTATTGATTACGCCATTGATAAGCTTTTACTACGGTAATAATCGTAATAATCGAGCAATGCATTTATATACAATGCCCTATAATCGCTACAAAGTGGCATAGCCGGTGACTTCAATTCAAATCTAAAGCATTGTATTATATTGCTTATGCGTTTAATAATGTTGTGCTACTACTATTTAACAAGGTGTCTAAATTATACGTGACGTCACTGTCAACAATTTTTAACTTCTATTATAATACTGGGCGATTTTTTACGAGTGAAACATTGAGATTATTCGGATTTTGCCGCTTGTTTTGAATTTATGTATAGTAATTTAAATATTAAAATACGTATTGTTAAATTGAAAAAATATCAAGCAACCAGATTTATTGAAAAGTAACCTTAATTTTATAAATTTGCAACGGCGACATCATTTATCAGATATATCTAAACAGTAAGTTTAATTTTACTTTAGATTTATTTAGCTAATTTTTAGAGAACTATGATACGTTGTCAACCTTACATTAAAGTTTGCAAAATAAGCAACTTTTCTGGCTCGCAGCACCATATGTTAGAGGTACTATGTCGAACCTGGTGCAGTTCTTCAACCCCTTAATGATTACTCTTG
Source organism: Phrixothrix hirtus (assembly GCA_024586415.1). Lineage (NCBI taxonomy): Eukaryota > Metazoa > Arthropoda > Insecta > Coleoptera > Phengodidae > Phrixothrix > Phrixothrix hirtus. The sequence continues at coordinate 22,584 of JAHWXV010117801.1, forward strand.
CACTGGAGGGCTGGTTTTAGGTGCATCTCAAAGTCAAGATAACCTAAAAGAAAAAATGTGCGTCGGAGCAACAATTCCTTGTCCTCTTATGCACATGCGTAAATCATCCCTAACTTGTTCTCAGCCTCAAGAACAATTTTATTTATGGCTTGGTTATTGGGTATGTGCTAACCATCGAGACGTTAATCAAGTTATCAGCGTGATTCAGATTAAACGGCAATGAATCATTTAACAGAATGTTTGTTAAAAACAAAAAATTAACTTTTATACATTTCTATAACCTAAATCTAATTGTTTCGCTGTGTTCAGTTCTTTCAACGCAGTTTCAAATAAATTTCGTACCTACTTTTAATTTATGTGCTTATTATAATCCAAAGTTCAATTTTAGCTTAAACAAATGCCAGAAATGTTCTCTATTTTTATCCCTAATTCTTTTCATCTTACTTTTCTGCATTACGCAGATTGTCGTTGATTTCTTAAATAATTTATTATTATTGCAATTTGCTGTCTTGCTGCCATTGTGCTCCAGCAAATTCCGTAATCTTGTATTTCATAGTACTAAACATTTATTCTGGACTAGTGATATTTGTATACAACAATTTAACCTACATTGTTTCTGTTTGAAATTCTTTTAAATAATCCTAATTTTAATTTCTAATTTACTGATTTTCTTTATTATTTTAAAGTATTTCAGACAACAGGTACTAAACTATCTTTGCATTCTGTTGTAAAGGAACTAGGATTTAAATGGACAGAGGATGATCCTTGTAGAGGTTTAATAGAACTGCCTGATATTGCCTTGAAATGAATACATCTTCTAAGATAATATATACAAGTGAAGCAAGACTTGTTTTTCAATCTCTCATCCTGAATGAAACATGGATTTTCTAGAATAGTGCAATTGCTCACTATTCGCAACACAGCAATAAAAAAGTAAGACTACAAAAATTAATGGCAACAGGTTTATATTTCCAGTTTAAAGGTTAATATATTTAATTCAGTATCAAATACATATAGTTTTGCAGATACGTTGTATTTCAGGCTGGCAATCAAAATCACTTTGGACAAAAACTGTTGTAGGGCTAGAAAGTGTAGTTTGAAACGTTACCTACCAGTTCACAGTGAAGCGAAACAATTCGAATGTTGTACGTGTGCGGGTGTGTATGCATGCGTTTGTGCACGGGTGCGTGCGTGCGCGCATGTGTGTGTGATTGTAGCAGTGATAGACAGAATAATTAATCACTTATGTGTTCATATCAGAGGAAAACCTTTCAAATGTTACTGTATGATCATAATTGCGTTGGAAAATTAATTGGAACAATAGCAAATTACATTATCAAGGTAAATAATGAACTAGAATTCCAAATTTATTTATTTTACAATGTAATGGACTTATTTACCAACAGAAACACTTTTATTAGGTAGCTGACGGTTTTCAAAAGACGATTTTCTATACCATAGGCAGCAAAAATTTAGCAAACAATGAAAACTGCATGATTGATTTGAATACGCCAAAATGATGTTTTGTGCTTCATATCATGTTTAACATGTTGTACAATGGAAGCGTACTGTAATATAAAGATTATTAATACAAAGTAAATAAAAATAAATTAGTTACGTTCACAAACTGGAAATGCGCATTTGAAAATTACATATGTACAACGTAAACACCAAACATAATCTAAGAGTACGCATTTGGAATGAAATTTTCGTAATTTCAATGACCTCGATGCTTTACTATTAAAAATACCTATTGCAGTAACACTGAGACCATTCTGTAGGTCTCGGACTCATTGTCCGTGATTCGAGTTTTATGTAGATCTCTGAATATGCAGCAATCATCTGTTAGGACCGTTTCCATTAATTTCTAAACCCCATACTTGCTTTTACCCGTATTCCCGTACGAGGAACTTGAAATAAAATTAAGTTTATTGGTTTTATAGACCCTAAAGCCTGTTCTGCGCACCTGGATAACTGAAGTAGAGGTTCTGAACATATCAAGACGTGTGTATTCCATGCTAGTTATTTATGTTGGCGAATTTAAATTCAAAAGAAGGGCGATTGTAATATTTTCCATCTAGCGAAGTATATCAAACAAATTGGGTAGTGTAGATGTATTTTTCGGAGTTTTAGTACTTCTATTGTGCCAGAAAATTAATGAACATGTTTGAATAAAACCAATGGCATAGAAATTTACTAGAGGTATTATCAATTCAGCGAACGCAATTTTCCCGTGTAAATAACAAATACTATATCAATTTTACGCCACTTGATTTACAACAAAATACTGAACTTGTCTGCCGCGTTGTTGATACTCATTTATTAGTTTCTCTATAAGCGTATTACTGTTATTAGTCGTCTTTATTTAAAACCAATTACATCCCTTTGTTGGGAGTTACAACAAAATTTAGAAATTATTGAATGTTCATATTTAACAATGCACGTGGTATATCTCTCATTTACTGAAATTTTTACTATCACTAAATATTTTCCGTGCTATATCATGTTTCAGCTATTGCTGATACTTCCTATCCTTAAACGGATATACCATCATAGTTATCGACGAAGCCACTAAAATAGAAATCTTCTGAACCTCAAAATATCAATTTACATCGATGGGCATCCTTTAACCACAACCAATTTATTTTTAAACAATAAATTATCTTTAAATTTATATCATCTATTCAAGCGCAACAGTTCATTATTTCATAACACTATTAAAAGTAATTTAATTTGATACAAAAAACTGTTGATTGCTAAAACCCGTCACGATTTATAAAAATACGTAAGATTGCAGTAGATAGCCTATCTGAAATATTAGGCATTTTGAATTCTTAGGGCTCAATGAACAGCGATGTGTACTACATTGTTGTACACTGTGATACTACGCATGAAGTGTACCACGTAACATGGATTTCGATTAAAAGCTGAGTGCATTTTTATCCCTGTGAGTCGAAAATTTTACGTCGTAGGTATTTCGACACTGTAATAAGTACATACTAAATAAATTTTAATTTGTTTAATTACAATTCCCTTAGATATCAAGGTACATCTTCATATGACAATGATCGGTAAAAAATACAAATTAACAAACAGGCGAGCACAACTTAAATGATATGTGCATTTCTATTATGCCATACCTAATTAGTCGTCACGTCACCCCGCCGTGTCATATAAATACCATACCTTGCCCACCTCTTATCTCGTCGAGCTGAGGTGCTTTAGTGGTAACACTACAGTCTAACATTAGAGAGGTCTTGCGTTCGATTTCCGGAGCGCCTGCTCTGATTAAGGTTTCGAGTGGTTTCCTGAATCAACAGAGACATCTCCTCTGAGGTTCACGGATCACTCATTCTCCTAATCGGCTTTCAAACCCATCCTTGTCTTTACCTATCCTTGCTTTCTATTCTTGGCGCCTCTTTGGAGGGGAATGGGGAATTGAAATAACAATGATGTTCCCTTTCCTTTCAGCCCCTTATTAAAAGTTGTTGAAATTTCTTTTTGTTTTATTCTTTATTTGTCAAATATTAAACAAAGTTCAACATTTTGACAGGAATTTTGTCTTCACTCAACATTGCTTTCATGCAAAATTGAAAAGATACGTTTATGTTCATGTTCAATTAACTTTGTAAAGTGAAATGAATTTTAGACTACAACAATAAATACAGCCAAATTAGAACCATAAACCAAGTTGCTCCAATTTTTTTATTATAATACAAAAATGCAATCCAATATAAATGTATTACTATCTATTCAAATTTATTGTAAACTATTTGATGTATACTAAAGAAAACTTCTTTATATGCGAAAGCGAGGTGGGAAGTATTGGGACTCAATATGCAGAGCAAATTTTTAGTGGAAACTATAATCCTTCGTCCAAAGATGATATAGCTTTTCAATTTCTTCCCTGCTATTTACTTTGTTACCTGACCAAAATCTCTCCACACAAAAATTTTCTTTAAATTGGGAAGGAGGTAATAATAGAACGTTTGAGCAGGAGCCTTGTTCTAATGGTAAAGGGCCTACATCTGAACCAAACCTACATATTTCTCCTGACTTCTACTACTAAACGGTCCGCGCCAGCGTAGAGTCTTCCGTATATAATTTCACTTTTTCAACGATAATCGATTAGTAAAAGACCTGATCTTGATGTCATAATTTTTCCAGCAGAAACAACATCTTTTGCTTTCTTCGGAGGTGAACAGCTATACTGCACCCATTGATTCGACTGCTATTTGGTTTTTGGGGTGTAAAAATGTATATGTTTCGTTAATTGTGATAAATGGTGCAAAAAAATCACATAATTTGTCTAAACTGGTGTGAGACAACTAACATCGAACGCAGTTGTTCTCAACTGATAGCATACGCGGAACCCATCTTGGGATAGTTTGTGTATTTCTAATTCATTTATTAAAATAAAATATGCACGTTCCTTTGAAATTTTCACGTCAGCTATATCCAAAAATTACAATCTTCTGTCATTTGAAATCAACGATTTCCGACGTGGTAACTGTTTTTGAATATTTACTACGGTGAGCATTTACAACACTAGTTCTTCGCCTTTTGAATCCATTGACCCAACAGCAAATGGTTGCATTTGAAAGCTCACATTCTTCCAATATATTTACTCTACTACAATGAATCACCTTTACTAACAAGTTTTTTAAGGGGATGTGTTATTACAGTGTGATAGTCATTTTTTTTAATCTTGTCAAAGCACTATCATATTCCTTTAGTACCCAAAAACAGTTGGTATAATGAAATGAAATATGGCTACTTTTAAGGCGACTTTTAACAGAATAAAATCTTTGGACAAAGCTCTAGCGTTACCATATTTGGATATCCACTAGTTGTTGTCCCACTCTCGTAGATGCAAAAGGTGCATGAATAACCATTTTTATATTTGAATTCTACTTCTTATGCATTCAGAAAGGAAATTACCGTATTTATTCGATTCTAAGCCGCACTTTTTTTTCCATTTTAATGTCTTTGAAAATTGAATGCGGCTTACATTCTAAGGCGGCTTACATTCGAAGACAATTACTTTAGTCACAATTTTCTTACCTAAACAATTCTAGATATCGTTTATCCATTCATTAATGTCCTATAAAAAATTAATTATTGAAATTGTAATCTTCGAGTAGGTAAATATAAACAATATGGTAAAAACGGTAAAAGTAGTTTTATTCGGGTGGAAGTTATGCCTAAACTCGGCAGTTCTCAAAAGACATTTTTGATTATTTCTTTAAAAAATGTTGCATTACAAATGCAATAGACGGAACAGAAGACGACTTACAATTAGCGTTAAAAAATAACGTCGCCGACATCAGTTCCGAAAGCAGTGACAGTGCAACTGATGATGATTCATTTTCAGAAGATGACAGTGATAGTAATTAAGGTTTTATTAAAATTATTCAAGTACATTAGTTATGTATATAGGACTTTTAGAATAAATTACCTAATTTTGAATTTTCAAACCTTGTAAATAAATCTATGCTTAATTTTTATTTTTTTCGTAAAAAAACCATGAGAAATTAGGGTGCAGCTTAGAATCGAATAAATACGGTACCTTTTTGTTATGAATAATCCCGTAAGTTTTTAGTATTTACAACAGCACTTTTTTTTAGAAATTCATTAAAATTATTTTGGTATTTTTATCCTCCACGACGATAGAGGCGTCAATTTAAAACGTTTTTCAAAAACGTGTTTATCTACGAGTAATTTTGTGTACCCTAGCGCTTGAAGCAAAATTTAAAAATGCATAGAAATCAACTGACTTAGAAACTTCTAGTTCAAAAAATTTGGTCTGTGGTTATGACCAAGGTCAAGAGTTTTCAATGGAAATCGCCCAGATTTTTCGTTCGGAAATTGCGCATCAATTAAGATCTAACATCAAAGTAATATTAATTGTTTTGATATTACTAGAATTGTACAAATTAAGTTTGTATCCAAGAATATTACAGTGAACTCAGAATATTCTAAAAACTTATTAGAGCGTGTAAGAAACGATAAGTGTAAAAAGCGGCTTAAGAAACAGGCACCCTCCATCATGACAACGATCCCTTTCACACATCGCTTCTGAAACAGGAATTTCTGTCAAATAATCTAAGTATTCACTGGATTTGGCATCGTGCGATCTCTAACTTTTCCACAAATCAAAATGTTCATGAAAAGTAAATGCTTTGAATCAATTCATGAGATCAAGGTAGCCAGGATAGTTGAACTGATGACACTCAGATGAGATAACTTCCAGAACTTGCTTCAGAAAGTAGCAAGAACTATGAGATGTGTGTTAGAAGCAAGGAAAATTTTTTGAGAGTTATTTACTATAATAACTGTTTTAAATTTAAATATTTATCGTACTTTTTGTTCACACTTCAAGATTTTTGAATGTTCATGAGATTTTCTCTGCGTTTCGCTTATTTCGTCTTTCGAGATAATGGGTAATATTGATATTATTTAGAAAATCACTGGATCCAAAGGTTTTTCAAACTTAATTTTTCGTTGTTAATACATATACAAGTCGCTTCTTAAAGAAGAAGAGGAGCCGTCCACTTGGCGGTCTTGGTCAACACGGTATCCTTCACCTGTACTCCACGTTAAATCTAATACTAACATCTATCACATCTTCAATGAGCACTTCATCAAAAAATGTGCAACGTATTTAAAAAGAGAACGTTATATTTCCCAATTGGAACGAAATAAGGTATAACGATGAGATACATTATGGCTTTCTGTGTTGCTTTAAACAACCAAAAAACACATCAAAATTGATATCAAATTTTATGTAATGGTATTTAGTATTTGTAGGGTTACATTACAATCATATTTATATTGTTACAATAACAAGTAGATTTCGTCTTAAGGACACCGGATAAATAAAATACTTACTTGCTGATAAAATATTCATTAGGTAAAATAATTTGTGCTATTATTTATTAATTTTTGTTTCTAATTAGCTGTAAAAACAAATTCAGTATGAATATTAACAATTGGGCTATTTCCGGATATATTGTTTACATGAAAATGTAAGAGAAAGATACGGCGTGAGGCAACACGCGACTTTCTCTTAAGTATTTTAAATTTAATTTAAAGTTATTGATATTAATTACTTCTCCGCACATACACACTAAAGTTTTAGAATTAAATTTTAATGTAAGCACATTGAGAGGTAAACCGCTGGGGCAATTTATAATTCATCGACAAACTTGGACCGAACACTCGAGGGTAGTTCTAAATCAAGAGAAAGAAATTCCTTGCCGTTTCCAAAAAAAAACTGTTAACGAAATGATACTAGCCTGCTTGCGAACCCCTGTAATAAGGCAATAGTTTTAAGTGAATGAACTATAAACGCAGTCTTTCTAAAGTTCAACTTATACACAAATCGAGGATATTAATTCCAATAAAGGGTCGCGTTTGTTACAAATATTTTCTGTATTTTTAAGTTATGAACATTTTTTGTCTTATTAATCGCTGTTAGATCCATGTTTTTCATTACCAAAGTATAATACTTTTCGATTTTGTGTGTTTATTAATCTAATACGATTTAATCTTAAGTTGAACATCGTGTTGTATAAATAATGGATGGATTAATTAGTATCGAAATGATAGAAATTGTTTTAATTTACGGTGAAGAATTTTGAACGCTTATTGTAAATAAGTAAGTGTATCTTTTTTAAAAATTTCAAATAAGTAAGTCAAAATTATGTTACTTATAAAAACCTGGATGTCTTTTGTGGTGTTTAAAATGTTTGTCTGTGTAAACTATAACCCACAAAATGTAGGCTATTGGTATCAATAAATAATATTAAGATAGGTTGACATACACATAAAATAAACATGCCATTTTGTAATTTAATATTAAAATAAGATGTTATTCATCTACGCCACGAAGAATTTATCTAGACGTATTTATTTGTACTCACATTTTCCTGCAATTCACAAAAGTCAACATTTGCAAATTTTTCCGAAAAAGTGTATTTTATGAGATTTTTTTGTTAATGGACGTGGACGTGCTAAAGCTTGGGGGTAGATTTTAAAATCACCCTGTATTATATATATATATATATATATATCCCTTCTCTTGAAGTTGCTTTGAAGCTTCTATTAAAATGATTTTAAAACACTTTGCGTTACTTAACCTTTTGTGTAGATTCTGTGACTTCTTAGTATTCTTAAGATTACTATTTTATGAACAATCTTAAAAATTCTTATAAATAAAATATTGGTTGCTTATAATCAGACAAAGTTTAAGCTTGAAATTTATGCCATTAAACCGATAAACAGAAGAATGTTTTTTACGATTAGACAATAATCGCTCGCTTTAATTACAACAAATGGCAACTTGGGCGATATTTCTCAAATTTATTAAAAACTAATCGATGGTTATATAAAATTAATCAGAAATCTAGAAATTTTTATAATACTGTATTAATTATTTAATATTATTTGTAGTGTTCTTCGTCATTATGAACAGCACGTCACTCAAAATAAAGTTATAATTAACATTTGCATAAAATAATTTTATTTTTACTCTGACAAGGATCCCAAGGAATTAAGTAATATTAATATAAGCAAATATAGTAGTTTGAAAATGTGTTCTAAGAATTAAATACGTGTAAACAATTTTATCATGTGCAATGTAAATTAATTCGTAGTTAATTTATATTATAATGCGTCCTTTCGTTTCCCTTTAACAAAAATTTCTGTTTACGCACATATTGTAGGCGGGGTTGATTTGAGTGATAGTATTTGAGCAAAGTCACTTACATTTAAGTATAGATACTTCAGTTGCAACACCCATTTCCTTTAAAAGCTGCGAATCAATTTTGGAATAATCTAAAAGCAGTTGCGACATGATTCCGTACTAAAACAGCACCTGTGTTAAATTTAGACTGGACGCAAGTAATAAAAAGGCACGCCGAGCGAATAATTCACTAGTGAAGTAAGTACATTCAAAAGTGATTTTTCACAATTATTACAACACAATGCAATTAATATATAATGATTTACCAAGTCCTTAAATATAGAAAATTAATTAACAAATAAATTTAAAAATGTATTTATAAATGCTTCATAAAGCTAATTTAATTTGCTTTAAAATTATATTAAACAATTAGTGTACGTTTTAATGTTCTAAAATATTTAATATAAATGTTTAAAAACTAAATTTAATACTTGTAAAATTAAAAATTGTTAAGAAATATAATAATACATAATGCATTATAAATTAACATAAATACATATACAATAGAACCTCGGAAATTTGTCACTTTCTATAATTCGTTACCACAGACGATATTTTCTTGTTATTAATTTAGGCCCGATTCCACAATGATTTTAAAGGGTTTTGCAATTCTAAAACTTTCAATTACAATGGTTAGAATTGTTTATTTGCGTAATATAGTTGTAACGGAACTATGAATTAAACTGTAGTAAAAATATACTAGTGTAAAATAGTATAATATAATATAATACTGCTTATAACAACACGTAATATTTATTAATTCTTCCGGTAGTGTAGCTAGTGTGGAATTGCGCGCACAATATACAGTGATTTCCAAAAGGTCAATCTATAAGTTAAAGAAAGAAAGTAAAGATAGAACAATTAAGGAACCCTCGCTAAGGTTAGGAAGACCACTAAAAGATATTAATGAAGAAATCAAAACTACAATTTGAAAAAAGCTACAGTTGTTTTTTGCCAATGAACTACCAACAATAAAGAAAATTCACCCTACTTTGAAAAATGACGAAGAGTTTTCCAAAATCAGTTAATTTGGCCCTAGAAAATATTACACGAAGTAAATTTTTCAGGGTAAAATCTATGTTAATAAACAAAATGGAGATCGTATGCTGGAGAAGGTTCTATCTTGAAACAATAAAAAAATTTAGAGCAGAACAGGAGTCTATCTACTATCTGGACGATACGTGAGTAAACGAAGGGTTCACCGTTACAAAACTGTGGCAAGATAAAAACAGCACGAGTAGCCGTAATGCTATTTTAGAAGGGTGGTCGACTGGCCTAAGAGCACTGGTTGATTATTACACGTATAGGAAATTCTGATGATATTATGGAAGAATGTTTACTTATGTTTGAATCTAAGAAAACGGGAGATTATTATGAGGATGTGAATACGGAGGTGCTTGAAAAATATTCCGATCAATTACTAGATATTATCCAAGGAGGTTTAATTATTGTTTTGGATAATATAAAATATAAATCTCGCCAAACAGTACTATTTCCCACAACTGCATGAAGTAAAGAAGATATTCGACAATGGTTAATTCAAAATAATGTCCCTTTTCAAGAAAATCTTTGAAAGATGCAATTGTTGCAACTTGTAAAATAACATTAACATATAATGATAATTTATGCAATCGACTGCCACCGCATCATTGCGAATTATACCCCATAGACATAGTGTAGGCCCAAATAAAAGGAGAAGTTGCTAGAAAAAACTCCACATACAAATTAAGTGCTGTTAAAAAACTTGTTCAAAATGCTCTCAACAATGCTACCTCAAAAAAATTGGAAAAATGTATTGAACATGGGAAAAAAATAAGCTAAAATCTGACAGCTTGATGGCAGAATGGATATTTTTACCGTTTCATTAATTATATGTGCAAATAGTGGAGGTACAGATGAAGAAGAAGCTGATTAAAGTAATGCTTTATCTGGCACTGCCCCTTATCAATATTTCAACATAGCATCTCTTTATTTACTTATATACATATGTAATCTTGTCTAGTACAGTTTAATATCATTTTGCTATTAATGTTGCTACTTTATATTATTTTTGATGTTTTCAAAATATCCGTTTTTACGAATACTTTTGTATAAGCACAGATATCTCAAAATTATAAAGTAAATACCTAACTGAACTCCTATGCGTAGGTAAAATCATGTACCGCAACCTTTAAAAGCGGAATATCTTTCGCTAGTCATACCATTTCGGAGCCTCATCAGAAAGAGACAGTATTTTAATATTTCTATCCACCTTCTACCGCTTTTGTACATTATATACTTGTTCTACCGCATCTTTAAAATATTTTTAAACTATTCACAGAAAATATGAATTATTACTGCGAACATCTGAAATGGACTATAGACATTCCTCTTGTTTTGAACTATTTTTATAATCACAGTAAATCGTCGCTCTAAAACCGCCCCTATCGAGTTCCAACGCGTTAACTAAAAATTACTAACATGGTGACAACTCGGTACTTACACAGGACTGACTAAAGCGTTTGATTCGATTCTTTGATTACTCTTTTGAATGCTGGGAGTACAGCGCGATATGTCAGTAGAATGCAGAATCCCGATTATTACATTATGGCCCTTACACGTGTCAGGATGGCTACAAAACTAATTATAAAATTTTGATTATCTACGCATTCGCACTGTCACCCGCCCGCGCTTGCGCCCGCACTAGCACTCACGTAAACACGCACGCTCGCACGCACGCATACGCACGCACGCACCTACGCTTTCACGCACGCACGCAGGCACGCGCGCACGCATACGCGCAGCGCCCATGCACACGCGCAGCGCACACGTGCACGCACACACACTCCCTCAGGCACACGCGCGCGCGCGCACACACACACACACGCACGCGCACGCACACGCGCACACACACACACACACACACACACACACACACACACACACACACACACACGACAGACCAATTTTTAAAAACATGTTTTTCGGACTCAGGGGTCCCCAAAACGTGTATTTTCACTAAAATTTCGACATCGAAAATTTTGGACGAAAACAATACTTTCTCTATACTAGATTTCATATAGGTAAGAGAAAGTAAAAATGATTAGACTTCAACATAGTAAAATAAAGTCAATCCTTGAAGAAAATTTATTTTAGTAATGATATACCTAGAAAATGACATTTGTAATCATTTATGTAAATGCACAAGTTATGGCTTCAAGAAAATTGTTTACGACAAAGGAATGCATTACTTATAGCGCATAAAACTTTGAAATTCAAAATAGAATCATCTATAAGTAATCGCGAACGATATTACAACAAAAAGAATTAACAGAAAGATTAAAAAAGGATTAAAACTTCATCGTGAGAATTTAAACGAACATTTTAAAACATTAAGAATTAAGTGAGAAAGATATAGCTTAATGAATACGAGAGAATTTGTAAATTGAAATGGAAGAAAAGGTTGTCGTAGCAACAAGCGCAATGTATAAACGGACAAACCGAGAAGTACACATGATCCTCTGCGTTGTTCTGCAAGTCATTAAAATACGGTTTAAATTACCTATATATTAATGTGTGTACAAAAACCAAGTTAGTTGCAAGGATGTTCCACAAAAAATCTTCACAATAAATAATTTGAAGATAAGTTCCTTCCAAAGTTAGTCCGCAGGTAGTAAATACCAATTTCGGAATACAGTCCGGAATTACAACAAGTTGATACCGCTGCGAAGCTATCAATCAAACTCTACTAATAGGCCAGGTATAAATATAAGTATTATATAGTGTAAATTATGTGGACGATGTTAACTTTAGCTGTCAGTAAATAAAAATCCTTTTACAACAAACAAATCATAATTATTTTCGAACACTTTTATAGTATTCGGTTGTAAGATTTAACCAAAGGATTAGCTTGCACCTGTTAGACCCACAACCTAATGTTCACCCAAATGGAGTTTTCATTCAAAAACAGTAAGTGCAGGTAGAAAAGCTACAACGAATTATCGTATTGCAAGAACTGGTCTGAATGATGTACCGTCAATGGAAGTAGCAAAATTTTATTCTAAATATCTATATATTATATGTATATTAGATTAAGTTGGTTTGAAATTTTACATGGCTATTTTTTTATTTTTATTCAATATATTGAAATATATATTAAAAACAAATACATTTATTGATTTTAGTGAAAGACAACAAAAGGGGTATTCTAAAGTTGCAGGTAAACATTTCCACTATGGTCATTATTTTGTAGCTTTGAGTGACAAGTGCAAATAAAGCGTTATGGCATTTAAAGCAATTTTTAACTCACTGTGGTTACATGCAGACTAAAAATTATGAATCTACGCTTTATAAGTTGTTGCATGCAACAAGGGTTTGAGTCAAAAATATGGCGGCGCACTTTTTAGGAAATCTCAAAAAGGCGCTGTGAAATTAGGAAAGTTGATGTTGGATTTGTAATGGTGTTGTCAATGATTCTAATTTGAGTTACTTATTTACTATGTATAATTGAATTAATAAATTGGACAAAATTAATCATCATTTAAATAGGTATTACAAAGTTAAATTATTAGAATTTTCATAAATATCAGTGATTTAAGGATACTTAAGTGAAACTTACATTTAACAATTTATGGCGTAGTTCATCCAGAATTTTTTAAAACAGAAAATTATGTGCAGTTAATGTAAAATAAACAGTTACACGTTTGACTGAGAATTATAATTGGCAAAATACGGTATTTTAAAATAAAATATTACAATTGTGTAAAATTAGTAAAGAAAACTTTTTCTAGTACAGCATAATTATGTAAATTTATGCGCTCGAAACAATAGTAGCAATTTGTCATGAATGCTATAATTTTTATAGCAAGGAAAGTTTCTAATTTACGAATAAATCTGGGGAATTAATCGAGTTAAAGCAGAAAATTTGATGGTTTGAAATTTGCTTTAATTCCAACTACATTTTATTATTCTCTAGTTAAAATAAATTTAGAAAATTCGTTTAATTTTCAGAATTCCTTAAATTAATAAACATACTAATATAGACCAATACGCAGATTTGTGATTGTCACTTATTATGTAAGCTAATTTGGTCGCAGCATAAATTAAGGGCTATTAAAAATTCCGATGCTTGTTTATCGGAATAAAGATCTAATTCGTGTTATTCTAGTTCAAATACATATTTAGGTCGTTACGAGTAAATTATAAAATCCATAAGTCGATAACTAATATAATTCCAAGTTTGTTTGATTTATTTACTATACATGTATTTCCGTTGCCTATATACTTTAAAATGTTTCTTTTCTAATTGTTATACGATTTTGTAATAGGTTACACAGAAACAATGTATGCACTTCGTCTTTTCAAAATATTCTGCATAGTTTTAATTGTTGATCATTGGCAATTAATGCGATACGGTAAATGAAAATACTTGAAGTGCATACGACAATACACCTAAAGGCGATAATTGATTTTTGGTAACACTACAATAAATTCTCTTTGCAATATTCAATTAAGCAATAAAAAATATTCCTTTGTTAATGATTAATATATTTATAATGGAAAATTCAAGCTTAGTGCTTCAATTTTGGAAATTTTGGAATCAAATAAAAGTTAAATCTAGACTATCCAAAAGAGAAGTATCATGTCTTTTTTAAAGTAACATATTTAGCAACGTATACAGCAATCTCGTCGTTTTTCCCGTAATTCCATGCATCTTTAGAAGCTCGCCATTATGGGTATGATAAAACCTTATACCGAAAACCCGACAGCGTGTTAAAATGACGCCCTTTTAGTCATAATTTGATCCTGGAGAACAGGAAATAGGCGATAGATCAAGTGACTGGAAGTGGGAATATAGGCATATTTGAAGTCATGGTGGTGAAATTAAATCAGGGTGTCCAGCGGTCGGGAATTTCTTGAATTTCGGGAATTATGCTTGATTTTTTTTCGTCGGGAAAAAACCACGAATAATGCTTTAAATTTCGTATTGTATCGGGAATTTTAATGAAATTGTTTCAAGTTTCGATAAATTTAACTTTGTGTTCGTTTTTCATCTTATAAAGA